>VDFB02307093.1:0-28435 GCA_007258455.2 Sequoia sempervirens | reverse complement strand
ATTCATACCTAATTAGGGACTAATATGCCTAGGTGGATGTATGAATCCAAATTAGGGTTTTTGATAGTTTTAGATAGTGAAAAATAGAGAGAAAATATTACTCAGAAATCTACAACAAAGACCTATATAGGGACTAATATGTCAAAGTGGGTGAATGAGCCCCAATTAGGGATTTTTAAGTCTGAACCTTCAAATACTGAGTTGATTTAAATGTTTGTAGGTTGTATGTTGAATTGATTGTTTGCAAGTACATATTTCTAATGAAATTGAATTAATCAAAATGCAAAGATGCATTCTATATGCACTTTTCACTAATGCAATATTTAGAAGACCTAAATGAACTTAAACTAATGTAAATATAATGCAAAGTTAATGCAACCTAGATCTAAGACTATAATGTTCTCCAAATCAAAAATTAAGGGGTCTAAAGGTTAGGTTCACCAAAATGAACAAAAGGGAAATAGGGTTCAACCTTTAGGGAGATGGGATTGGACCTATTTCACACTTTTTAGTTCATTAGCAAACTAGATCCCTCAACCAAGTAACTTGATTGAGAACTAGCTAGTAGGTTCCTATTGTATTGTAGTGTAGTAAAATGCATACCCTTGATTTTCACGCATGCTTATTTGAGGTGCCTTTATTTATTCTTCTTTATGGCTGAATTGGCTTTATTTTGTATCCACGAGCCTACTAAACTATATATGTTTATGGTAAATCCAGAAAAACATCAAAAGATAAATGATATTCAATGTTTGTATTTGTGTGTCTCTCATTTGTAGACTAGGACTAAAATGCCAACTAGGGCATCTTTGTCCTCCATGGGTCTTAGGACCCTGATATTGAAAACACCTTAAAAGGTCACTTTTTGGGGTCTATGCCCTGAGAATTGAGCCTTGGGACTAAGACACCACCTAGGGTGTCTTAGTCCTCCTTGGCTTATTTTTGAGATTCAATTTCAAATTTGGGTAGGATTTAGCCTCCTTTATTTAATGATTTCATATGTTGTGTGTTTGTGGTGTAAAATTTTGGATTATTAAGCATGAATAAGTATAAATACAAGGATACCTCTCTCATTTTCTCATAACAATATAACAAGCATTCAAGTATTCATTCCGAAGGAAAGTTTATAAATTCAAGAGAAATTCATCAAGCATTTGGAGCCATCATCAAGATACAAGCATCACATCAAGGTTTTAGTGAATCCATTCATGTTGTTGAACCAATATTATGGATGTAGCATTGAAGATCTATTTGCAACCATTGTTCACACCATATCCAAGAATCGAAGATCTACATTCTTCATGGCCACTACATGGTGGTGTAGATTTGCTTCCTGAACATCATGCAAGGGTGATATCGTTTACACATCTCATGTTTCATGCTTCATTTCATTCATGCTTCATTTCATCATTTTGATTTAATTACGTAAGGGTTTGACCAAGGAAAACCCCCATTCACTCGCAACAAACAATTTTTTCCCATCTTGCATATTTGTGATTGTAGATCTAGGTGTAAGTCTTGAAGAAAATTTGGAGTGAAAAGTTGTAAAAGTTACAAAGTTGCATTACAAATTTGTCATCTTCATGGAAACTTATCTACAGTTTGAATCTAAAAGTTTTAGAACCTAAGATTGGAAAGGAAGCAAGTGTAGACCGTGGAGCTCAGGATTAGATTTAGAGTTTTTAGAAATTTAGAATGAGACTAATATGCCACCTTGGGTGTCTTAGTCCTCCCAAGCCTATTTCTTAGAGATTCCTTTCAATCCATTTCCGACATCTAAAGACTTTGCATATGCCACAAAAAATAGCAATGAGACTAATACACCATCCTAGGCATCTTTGTCCTCCATAGCACTTTTGGGAAGCTTCTTCATATCTCCATGTTTCCTAGGTAAGCACATACTATCTTTCTAGTGCATAATTTCATTATTTTCATGTTGAATTTAGCTTGCATTTCTAATTCTAAGTCCATTCACATATCATAGTTTGTTTTCCAACATTTTTTTTCCAAGCATTTGCTTGGTGGTGAACCCCATAAAGCTGAAAACCCCCTCGTAGGTGCTTCCTAATTGAGAATTAGCTCACCTTGTGAGGTTGTTAGTCAATCCAATTGGGACTCCTATGACATATTTGAATGATTTGGTTAGAAAAAGAGAGATATCTAAGGTATCCATTTTTCCACCAATCATTTTGGTGAACCTGACTCTTTTGAGCATTCATTTTCTAATTTGGATTCCATTACATTCCTAGATCTAGGTTTCATTCCTTCTTACATTGCATCCTGCATTAGTGAAAGTGCATCTAGGGTTCCTTACATTTGCATTAGTAAAAGTGCATATAAGTCACATTTTTTCTTTCTTGCATCATTTTATCTCATTTACAAATTGAAAACGTGCATTGTTCATCATCCTAATTGCATTTAGAAATATTTTTATTATGTTCAAAATTGAAAAAATTGCATTCACTTTTGCATCCAATTTCTTTTCACTAGTTACCTTTTCTTGCATTCATTTGAACATTTTTTTGTTTCCAAACATCACATCTCTGGGTAGGTAATCTAGGAACACTGTTATCAACCCAGAATTGTCTGATTTTTTACAAAAAAAACCATTATTGGGACTAAAATTTTCCTTGGTAACATCTTAGTCCCTCTTAGGGTTTTTGACTCATAACCTTATATGAGTTGTGTACTTTCTATTCCAATTCCTAGAACCTTGTAATTCCTTTACTAGCACCAAGATGCCCTTGTTGGCATATTAGTCCCTGTTGAGTTTGAAGCTAAAATTTCCAAGGTGTAAATCCACTTTTTTGTGCTTTTCTTTGCTGCCATTGGTTACCTATTTCAATGGGTTGAGATTTGTTTACATGCATTTTACTAAATCTAGCCTAAGTAGCTTCATTTCATGCATTGCTCAATTCCAAATTTTTATTTACAACAATTCATTTTTCAAATCATTGCATAAAGTAATTAGTACATTGCCTTGGTTGAAATCTTAAAATTGCACTTCATTCTAGGCCTTTACATTGCATTGCATAGATTATTGTTCAATAATGTTAGTTTTGGTCTTTCCCAAGTTTTCAAAGAAAAAGTTAGTTAATAAGCATGTTAGTAATTCATTCAATGCATTCCCTAGCTATGAGAGCCTCTTAGTGCAAGAGAGTGAAAATGTTAACACTTTCCTTAAACTTACACCCCCTCCTATCTCCCCTATTTGTGAGGATGATGTGATAGAAGAGAATACAAATATAGGTAATCATTATGATCACAATTGTTCTTCTATCAATACCTCTCCATTTAGTGATGAAGGTATCTTGGTGAAAGAAGGTACAATTGTTGAGAATCATGAAGATATTTCTTGTCCTTCTCCTCATCACTTTTGGGAAGATATTTTAGCACAAGAGAATGAGATTATAGATACATTTGTCAACATTACTTTATGTAATCTCCATTCCCCCTTTCCTTGTGAGAATAATTTAGTGGAAGAGAATGAGATTGTAAATGATGAGGATGATAGATTGGTGTTAGATGATCATATATTTAAGGTATATAACAATCCTCTTTATGATCCTTCCCCTACTTATCCTATTTTTCAAGATATCAGGGAACAAAGGAATAAAATCATAAATGGTCCTGAAAATCATACTTTCCCTTCTACTAGTATCTCTCCTCGTTGTCAAGAAGATACTTTCATGTTAAAGAACAACCAATGAAAGTCATGAGAATCTCACAGAACAAGAAAATACCATCATTGATAGACAATACATTCTAACCATTGATAATTCCTCTACTTTCGATGAAGACATTTTAGAAGAACCAACCTTTGAATGTCATGAACATTTAGTTTGTTGTTCTCCTAAAGACTCTCCCCCTTTGGAAGATATCATGGTGCAAGACAATGAAAACATTGACAATAGTAATTCCTTAGATGAAGTAACATTATATTCCTCTTCACTAAGGGATCATGAAAATGAGGATAAGTATTCTAGGGTTATGCACATTAGATACCCCTTGGAGTACTCTCCCAAACCTAAAATTATCATTTATCAACCCTCTCAAAAACCACAAGTTCAAAGAAAACTCGTCCTTATCCTTGAACCACCTAAGAACATTTTTTTTCAGCAAATAAGTTACAAACAACACTAGGAACAATTAGCAACCAAGAAAAGCACCTTCAACATCCCTACCATTTCCTAATCCTATCTTGCCTAGTGCCCCTCGTTTCTCTTCACAAAGTGGAAATGAGTATTATCTTGTTAAAAAACTTAAGAATACTCCCCCAAAGATATCCCTTTGGTACCTAATTTAGAATTTACCTAACTACCACACTATGCTTTAAAATTCCTTACAACAAGTTCCTATCCCTTCTAATGCACAACTAAATGGCATAGCATGTATGATTCAAGGAATGAATGTTGATATTGTTTTCCACCAAAGTGAGCTCCCTTCTTTGGAAGTGCAAAAACAATGTGATGCTCTCTTGATAATAGCTCAATATAAGATGGCAGGGATAAATCAAACCCTTGTTGACAATGGATCAACCTTAAATGTGTGTAGAGAAAATCTTTTGGATAAGCTTGGTGTTGATAAATTAAAAATTCAAGATGACTATTTATCTATTAAGGGATTTGAAAATGTGGGGAAGAAATCACTTGGAGTGATAACTTTACCTATTAGAGTTGGAAAGGCTACCTTACAAACCCCTATTTATGTTATGCCTCATGATATCTCATATAATATTCTTTTAGGTAGACCATGGATTCATGAGATGCATGTTGTGTGCTCTACCCTTCATCGTATCATAAAATATGTCTACAAAAATAAAGTTTATACAATCAAATCCGATCTTGAACCATACAGTTGTTTGAACATTGAGAAAAATAAGGAAAATAATTTGAAAACATTTACACCAACTACACAAGTCAAACCGATGCAAGAAAAAGATTAAAAAAATTGAGGAAATCATGAAGCTCTTAGAAGATGATTGTGGTTCCTTAGATTTCAAACATACATTTGTGGGAGAATAACATATCATAAACAAATATTCAGACAAGGTAGTAATGTCACCACAAATTTTGGAAGACCCTTTGAAAGCATCCACCTAAACCACTTTTGGAAGAAAAATAAAATTACACAAAAAACTTTGATTAACTTAATCATGAACAACAACCAAATCCAAAAGAGATGAAGCTTTATGAAAAAAAGGTTACGCACTTATGAAACAACTTAGATATAGTGGAAAAGGATGTGGTGCTAGGGAACAAGGTATTCATGTCCCCATAGAACCTCACACATAAGAAAAGACTAGTGGACTTGGTTATTGTCCCTTGAAAGAAACAAACAAGCCTTCACTTCATATCAACACTATCACAAAACATCCTTCGAAGACAACTTTAATAATAGTGAATCCTAAGCTAATAGACACTAGTGGTCTTTGTCCTCTGCAAGAAACAAAATAAATAAATAAATCCTCACTTAATGTCAAAGTAATCACACAAAACACTAATGATTTGAATTAATTAGATATTACATTATCCTTTCAAGGAGAGAACCAAATCTCTCAATCTAAAGCGTCTTGTGTAGGTATGACACCTTGTGCCAAGAAAGAGATATCTTTGTCACAAAATAAAGCAACATCCTCCACTTTTGACCAAGAGAGTATCTTGACGAGACTCCTCCAAAATCATTTGATCTCTCTCCCCAAAAACAAAAATGATATTTTATTACAAGACTTCATTTTATGCATATGATAGAGTTCACGGTCATGCTACTAATGAATGTAAGGCTTTAAGTAACAATATTCAACATCTCAAGGATTTTGGTGCTCCTCCTTGTGCTGAACACTTAAATCCTCTAACTAATACTCATTTTCATCCTATTCATCTCACCCTTGTCCTACACTAAGTGGGGGCAAGGATTTAGGCATCATTATCACTGTTGGCTAGTTGACCACCTTTCATGTATATATAAGTGCAAGCTTGGGATGTGGACGACATGCCTTAAGTTGGCTCGCATCTGACATACTATCTTTTGGGGGCATTCCCTTTTCATGACATAGCTTATCAGAAATATATAACATGGCATAGGGATTTTCAAGTAAGCTCTCATGTCTTCTTCCACTTTAAAGCAATTACTCACAATAGTGGTGTTAGCAACCACTTTAAAGTGGGGGCATACATCAACACTCATGTTTCATTGTGTGATTTTATTTCTTCTTGTGATGCATCCTTTCTTGGTGGTGTAATTGGATCGAATTTCCTCCAAGAGTGATATTTCTTTGACTTGTCCTCTCTTGGAAATATTAGGCACAATGTTCCCTAAGAAGAATCCCTTTGAACCTCTCTCTTTCTTGTTGTGTTGCATTTTAGTACCTTATTAAAGTTATGGAGGTATGGCTTTGATATGATCCCTTGAGGCTCACCTAGTGAACAACTAGCATCCACGTGACCCCACTTATTGAGGGGTGTTGCATTTTTTCTTTGTCACTTATCATGGTCAGCCAGAGGGGTATAGATTTGATGAAAGACCTCTTGAACTCACCTAGTCAAGAAGCAAGCTCCCACTAGCCCTTGTGCACGTAAAGAACTGCATGAGTGGATGAAACGTTCCACTTGTAAACCCTCTTTCCACCTAGAACAAATTGACTTGATCCATTGCATTTTCCTTTTTCTTTTTCCTTTTTTTTTCTTTTTCTACCCCTAATAGTTGTATATCTTGGCTATCCCTAGTTATGGTTTCATACATACCAATCCACATATGAAGTGTTCTTCAGGATTAAAATGACAACGAGGGGTGAATCAGTGTCTTAAGTTTGACCAATTTCAAAAATTAAAACATAGCTCAATTTGATCTCAATATTACTTTCCCGATTAAAGCATTCATCAATTGAATGTAATCATAAGCAATTGAAGAAGTAATATCCCGATTGAGACAAAAGGAAACAACAAAAGCACACTATAAAGCGAGAATCACATAGAGAAGAACAAAGAGACAAAAGCTTTTTTCGAGTGGAAAACCCTCCTGGGGTATAAAAACCACTCCTAAACTGCCTTACAAGCTTAATCTTCAAAACCACTGTTAACAATGCCTTATAGGCCAATTTTTGAGCACCAACCCCTCATTTAGAGACACCAATCTCAAGGAGCACCAACCCCTTACTCAGATTTCAGAATTACACTCATAATATCAGAGGATCTCTCTGTTTTCAATTAAGCACATATTTCTCTGTTTTCTCATCTGCTAAATACCGAGGTTACAACCAATTACAATCACCCAACAACTTTCAACATTTTTCCCAACAGGGTTTATATATACATTTCAAATTATGTCATTTTTGAAGAAAATCTTCAAAAAGCGTTTTACCTAAGATGAAATTCTCCTGCTGATTTTTGAATATGAAGTTGAATAATGACAGACTGTAGATGATGGTAAAAATCAATAGTAATGCTTATCCAGGGAACTACAAATCATCCATTATTTCAAAAATGCAACTACTCAAAAAGGAAACTCAATGAATATTCTACCATGTAACGGTTGTGAGATTCGATTCCAATCCATGATGTTGACCTGCCACTATCTTTAGAAATTCACCATGTCGGCCACAGTGTATGAGACTATTAATCGTTTGCCGAGACATCTAGATAGTTCTTCCGAAGGCAATTATAACGTTGATCGCTCCTTTGGTCCCTATGCATCGCCATGACCTTCTGCTGTCAGGGAGAAACCATATCGAAGATCTTTATGTTTCCCCGAGATCACATTTCTGTTAAATTTGTTTTAGTCGCTAAGACACAAGAGTCTTTCTAAAGGCGTTGCCCGCTTTTGTTTCATTCACTGCTCGCTATAGATTTTGATATTGGAGAACATCATATAGATCAGCTTTGCTATACTGAAAGTCATTCGCTATGACTTTGTCGACAAGACCACCATCCTGTACATGACCTCTCTTTGATGAAAGGTCACCGAATTTCAACTCTGTATTGATGTCCTTTGGAGACATTACGACAAGGTAATAGCCGAGGCAACTTTTATGCCGGTCATTCATCTCTTTGTTTGTCACTATAACCTTCTCTTGTTGGGGAGATGCTATGTAGATTACCCACATTTTCACCAAAGAGTCCACATGATACACATTGGTCACCCATGACACAAGGTTTTCTTACCGACAGGAAGCCTTCTATCTTATGAGTTTAAGCTATAATTTACCATCATCGGAGACCTCTCGTAGAAAGCTTTAGTCATACCGAAAGTCATCCTTTCATCTTTTGTGTCGCTGAGACAAGATTGATCTTATGCTGAAAAAGACCTTTTGTGTTCCATCAGCGAGACCAGAGGTCACTTTCTGAGACCTCTCTTTAATGCACATGAGTCATACCAAAATGCTTTATCCACTCTGAGTCACTAAGACATTACAAACTCACTATGACCCTATACCGATGACTCTAACTCTTACCGATATAACCTTTGTGCACAAGTCAGTAAGACACCACAAAATCACTATGACATTTCATCGAAGCCACAAACATTGCCGATAAGACCTTTCGGTGCACGGTCGGTGAGACAATGTGTCTTCGGTGAGACCACATACTAAATACAACACTCCTGCCGAAAGACTTCCACATGCATTAGTCGGGGAGACATCACCCTTTTTTCTATGACCCTTCACCAAAGCCTTAAAATCTTGCCGATATGTTCTTATTCAACCTCCGATCGATTGAGACAAAGCAATTTTACGCTATGACCACATACGAGATGGTATAACTTATGTGATATAATCCTTTTGTCACCAAAACAAAAGAGAATGTCAACGCCGATAAGATTCACGGAGATGGATCCCAATCTGCTTTGTACGCCAAATCCAGGTCGCGCAATCATGATCTTTCAATGAGTGGAGTTATTTGACATCCCCACCAATTTTACTAAGGAGCATCATATCCAATGCGCAACTGCCTAACCGTCAGATAGAACTTTCTTGTGTGTTGGTTTACCAAGACACCAAAGCTTGATGAAACAACATGGCGATACTACCCAGGGTTACTTGCGCCCGATGCACCCACCTCATGTATTAGTCGGTGAGACTGAGCTCATTTAGTAGGAACCTCTCGGTGAACAAAACCTCATGCCAATAGACTTTTCTAGCCCATTAAGCCAAGACCATATGTGATCAATCGCCAAAAGCTACCTATATATGTAAAATCAAAATTGGTATGACATCGGAAACATCTTCTTGGAGTAGGAAACCTATGAGGCGTTTATGGAAATGGATCAGGGAGACCCAAGCATTCTCACGCCGATATGTTCTTTCTTGTACAAATAAGATAACCAGAGACTGCATGAAGTTCAAATTGATTAGTACCAAAGATATTAAAATTCTGAATGTAAACTATCCACTGAATGCCAAGACATGTAAACCATATAGACAAAGTTGTACCAAGATAAAGCATGAGAAACCAATCTGAAACTACCAACAAGTAGAATCAACTGAAAGGGATTTTTTTTTCATCGGGACAAACCATATGATCTGGCCGAGATCCAACAGGGTGTTCATTTATTGTTTTGTTGGTTCATAAAGATCTTGACATTCAAGGCTTGATCATCCTTCTACGATCATTGTCATCCTATCTTACTAAAATTCAGCACATTCAGAAACCCTCTTGATTGTGTGCTTGGCTACTTTTAGTGTGAGTTTGAAACAAGTTCATCCCTCTCACAAAGAAGTGGGGCTAAATGTAGTGTAGTAAAATTCATACCCTTGCATTTTCACATTTGTTTTGGTTCACCTTTCTTTTTTTATGCTTCTTTATGACCTAATTGGCCCTACTTTGCATCCACAAGTCTAATAAAATATATATTTTTATGTCAAATCTTGAAAAATATCAAAAGATAAATTATCAAATTTAATGTTTCTATTTGTGTGTCCCTAATTTGTGGATTGGGACTAAAACACCACCTAGGGCATCTTTACCCTCCATGGGTCTTGGGACCCTGATTTTGAAACCACCAAAATAGGTCCCTTTTTGGAGGGAATATGCAACGAGAATTGAGCTTAGGGACTAAGACACGACCTAGGGTGTCTTAGTCCTAATTGACTTATTTTTGGGATTCAATTTCAAATTTGGGTAGGATTTAGCCTCCTTTCTTTAATGATTTCATATGTCAGCTTGTTGTGGTGTAATTTCAGGATATTAAGCATGAACAAGTAGAAATATAAGGTTCCCTCTCTCATTTTCTCATAACAAAGATAACATGGATTCAAATATTCATTCCTATGGAAAGTTTATGCATTCAAGAGAAATTCATCAAGCATTTTGATCCATCATCAAGATACAAGAATCACATCAAGGGTTTAGTGCATCCATTCATGTTTTTGAGCCAAGATTGTGGATATAGCATTGAAGATCTATTTGCAACCATTGTTCACATCATATCCAAAGATCCAAGATCTACATTCTTCATGGCCACTACATGGTAGATTGCAGATTTTCTTTACAAGGCATCATTCAAGGTGATATATTTTACACATTTCATGTTTCATGCTTCATTTCATCATTTGGTTTAATTAACTATGAGGTGTTTGACCAAGGAAAACCCCCATTCACTGGCAAGCAACAAGTTTTTCCCATCTTGCATATTTGTGATTGCAAATCTAGGTTGATGTCTTGAAGATCATTTGGAGTGCTAAGTTGTAAAAGTTGCAAAGTTGCATTAAAAATTTGTCATCTTCACGGAAACTCACCTACAGGTCGAATCCAAAAGTTTCAGAACCTAAGATCGGAAAGGAAGCAAGTATAGACCTTGGAGCTCAGGATCACATTCAGAGTTTTCAGAAATTTAGAACGAGACTAATATGTCACCTTGGGCATCTTAGTCTTCCTATGCCTATTTTTCAAAGATTCCTACAAATCCAGTTCTAACATCCGAAGATTCCATATTTAGCTCAAAAAATAGCAACAAGACTAATACGCCATCCTAGGCATCTTATTCCTCCATAACACTTTTTGGAAGCTTCTTCACATCTGCAGATTTCCCAGGTACACACATACTATCTTACTATTGCATAATTTCATTATTTTCATCTCCCAATTAGCTTGCATTTCTAATTCTAAGTCTTTTTGCATATCATAGTGTATTTTCCAACATTTTTTTTCTAAGCATTTGTTTGGTGGTGAACCCCTTAAAGTTGAAAAGGCCCCCTCCTAGGCCCTTCCTAATTGAGAATTGACTCACCTTGTGAGGTTGTTAGTTAATCCAATTGGGACTCCTAGGACATCTTTGAATTATTTGTATGGAGAAAGTGTGATATATCCACATATCCATTTTTCCTATTAATCAGTATTTAGAAGGGGGTTCACCATTAAATGGAGCTTCAAAATGGAGAAATATAAACACTCATGTAATCTCACTATGAAACCTAGAAAATTGAAAGAATGAAATCAAACTGATAAAATGAATGGATTATAAAAGTACTTGGATGAATGGAGATTCCAAGATAACATCTGTAAACTCAAAAAACTATTGTTATGGGTTACACTAGGACAAATATGCCAAGTAGGGCATATGATTCCTATTCTAGGGTTTTCAAAGAAAAATCTAGAATTCTTTGAAAACTAATTAGGATCTATTGACTCATGATAAAATATTGCCTTGGGACTAATATGCTAGACTGGGCATATGAGTCCTATTGTAGGATTTTTTAGGATCTTTCAGAATCTTTTGAATCCATATCCAACACTATTAAATGTTGTTAAAAATCTATATCAGGGACTAAATCATTGGGTTGGGCATATGAGTTGAATTCACATAAATCTTCAAAACACGCATCATAAGGGAGGGAAAAATGTTTTTTTATTAGAGGATGGGAGTTTTCCTTGGTCAAACCATGTTTTGGTAATTAAACCCTGAAATAAAATGAGATAGCATGAAGGAATGATGAATGAACAAATGCAATGTTACAACTCACCAAACCCTTGAAATGAAGGTTGCAAATTTGTGTGACATGGCTAGCATGAATGTGGATGTTGACTCTTTATTGAATCCTTGAAGATTTTTCTTGAATGTATGCTTGAATCATGAAACCTACATAAAAAATGTTATCTCACAAACACACATGATTCATGAAGACTTTGGCATGATGCTTGAATCTTGAATATTTCTCCAAATGCTTGATAAATTTCTCTTGAATGCTCTTGATCTCATATGCTTGCTAGGATACTTCGATACTTGAAAGCTCTAGGTTTTAGATAAATTGCTAGGTGAAAATATTCATTTGAAACCTTAGTTTTATAGGAATCCTATCTAATTTACCATTTATTAGATCCTATCACTATCCCTTGTGATAACACAAGTACCATAAATATTTGAAAAATATAGTGATGCATTCAAGGATAAAACACATTGCAATCAAGTATCATTTTTTAAGGGAAATGGTTACAGAGAAAGAGGTAAAGTTGGAGTATGTTGAGACAAAGGAGCATGCAATAGATATATTCAAAAATCCACTTTTGAGAAGACATTTGAGTTTCTTCGGTAGATGTTGGGATTTTTTTCTTTGTCCTCATGAATCAAGATGAAGCATAGGGTGAGGGGGAGCTTGGTCTCTGCAAGAGGGCTAGGTGGTCTTGTAGACTAGTTTTAGAGGAAACGAAGCATGAACTTAGGAGGATTCCATTTGAGAAATAAGTTTCCATTGTGCAATGTACTGAAAATGAAGAAAGGAGGAGAAAAAAGTGTTGCTTCATTCAAGGAGGTTAAGAGAAATTCTCTACATTTCTCTACATTTGAAGTTATTGTCTTGCGGCTTGAAGGATATGTATGTAGAGGTCACTATTAGTTTTGTAGAAAGTGTTGACACTTTGGAAATGGTGTCAAAGAGGGAGAGAGTAAACTCAAAATACTGAAATATTGAGGCAGACAGTAAACTCAAAACTCTATAGATAATAAATTAGTCAAATGGGGGTAAATATCTTCATGTGTAGCTGTCTAGTTTGGTATCCCAACATTCTTGTTTGGTGGGCCAACATATTGTCATTTTCCATCAACCACAAAGGGAGGATTATTAGTTATCATTGATGCCAAAGCTTGTTAGTAATGTCATCGATGGTAGAGGATGCAATCTACAAATTGATGTCAAAGGAGTTCATTGTTTTACACCAAATTGAATTATAATTTTATTCCCCTCAACTTATCTTTTTTAGTTGCAGAAGATTTTTTGATGCATTTTGTATGTCAAAAGTTCAGTTTGTTTAGTGTTGGTAATTTTTCTGTTAGGATGCAAAATCAAGAAATATATATTATTATTTTTTGTGCCATATAAAAATGGCCCCTTATCATTTTCATGGCCTTTTAGGTCTTGTTTCATGGCGTTTGATCTATTTTGCTCTAATTTTATGTTGTAAAATGGCTTGAACAAGCATATTTAGGTAATAAATTCAAATAATGATGTCCTGTGAAGGTGTTGTGAAGTGTTGTAAGACATTTCTACATTCTTCTACACTCTTTATTATAATTCACCTAAAAATCACCTCTTCATCACTTAAAAAGTCCTATTTTGAAGTGTTGTAAAGTATTGTAATAGGATTTAACACTTTTCTAGGCACAATTTCAGTATTTATCCCTTTCTCATGCTTTATTTGGTCCCTTTATACCTTCATATGTCTTAATTAAGTGTGCTTTTGAATGTTAGCCAGAAAAATAACATTAAATGCAACATATCTCCTGACACCTATTTTTTAGGTCCTAGGTTGAACCCATTCGCAGTGGGTGGTGAATGAGTCCCCCTTAGCTCCAAATTCAAAAATTTTAAATTTTCCTTTGGGTTTTATTCAAAATCACTTGATGTTGGCATGTGATTAGGTATGAACGATTAACTAATGGACACGATTGTATAAATATGTGATTTTCACCTAATTTTACATCTCCTAATTCATTCAAGCATTCCATCTCCCATTTCAAGCATTCAAGCATCTTACAACATCAATTCAAGCAATATTCAAGCACTTTGGAGCATCCATTGACATTACTTCAGATTTATATTATCAAGGGTTTGGTAAGTTGATAGCTATTGCATGTTATTAGTTTATCATTCTATTTCATTTCATTGTTTCATTAAGGGTTTGATTACCAAAAGTGGGGTTTGACCAAGGAAAACCCTATTTACTAACCCTCAACCATTTTTCCCCTATTCCATGTGTGTTTGTAGACCTAGGTGTGAAGATTTAACAAGATTTTTGGTGTTGAAGATTGGTAAAAAGTCAACTAGGTGCTTCAAGTCAACTCATCCATATTTCAAGCTTGGAGAAGGTTTTATGTTCATTTCCTATAGAATTGACTTCGCAACCCAACAATTAGAGATTTCTAGATCTGTTGTTGTAGAGTTGTCTCCTAATTTTTTAGAATTTTGGGAGAGGATTTATTCACCACTAGTGATGAATTAGTCCCACCTTAGGTGAAAATCCAAATTTTGTCAGAATCAGATCCCGACAATCGAAACCAATTCGACACTTTTTCACTAGTAGGAGGACTAATTCGCCACCCTAGGCAAAATGAGTCCCATGTAAAATTTTAGTGATTTTAGTAGCATCCACAACATTCTAGAATCATTAAACATTATCTAGGTGCACTTTGTTTCATCTCATTTCTTTTTGTTCTGCATTATTTCTTCATTTAGTTGATTATTTGCATATCACAGTGTGTTTTCCAGCATAGTTTAAATCTTTATTCTACATTCAAATAAATTTTATTTAGATCACTCAATTGCATTTAGTTTACTTCATTTACCTTAAACAACATCATACATAACATTAATTTGAATGAACTCTTAGCATTTTTGGGCCCTATCTCTATATTTTTAGGTGAAAAATCCTAGAAGAGCTAGAGAAGTCCATAGGAAACCCAAAAATCTATGATTCATTTTGGTGAACCTACATTTTGAATAGTTTTCATTTCTGATTTCATTTGCATATTGCATCCTAAATTAATTTTTCATCAACATTCAATTAGGAGACTGTTTTGTTTTTGCGTTCTAGGACTTTTTATATTGCATTAGTGAAAACTTCATTTAGATTTCATTTTTGCATTGCATCTCATTGAAAAACCTAAAAATATACATAATACATCCTTGGTTACATTCTGTAGAGCATTAAATTTATCTTAAAATTTATAAAAAATACACAAAAACATCAAATTGGGACTCATTCACCACCCTAGGTGAATCAATCCCTCTGCACTTTTCAAACAACATTTATGGCATCTTTTTGGCATTTTCTTGCATTCTGTTTTCATTTCTAGAATCTTTTTTTTAATCATTTATTGCACCTTAGTTTACTTGCATCATGGAATTTTCTTTCAATAAGTTTTGGAATTCATAAAAAATCATTAGTAGACATGTCCAATTGTGCCTTTGGTTGTGACCTTAATGACCTTGAACTCACACATGCTCCTTCAACTCCTCATGATTGTTCTCCTCGTGATGTAGACATCATTAGAGAAGATGATGCTAGCATGAATAAGTTCTACAATGACTACCTTGAGAACCTAGAATCCAATGTACTCTTTTATCCATCCGTGAAGTCACAAGATATTCCTACTATTGTAGCTTCTGATCACTTTGCCTATTTACATCTTGAAATCAATGTAGGATCTAAGGTTTCTCCCACAAGTGGACTTGGTTCCTCTAAACAAAGACACTCAGACAACCCTTTTATGATTTCAAAGTAACAACACTCCTATAAACCTTAAAGAAACATATGGTAAAGGCTTTACTATTATAAGTAACAAGGTTGTGATAGAAAACATGAATATGACATCCATCAACTTCTCGAACAAGAGTCAACCAATGCAAGCACATTAGGATTAGGATACTAAGATCCTTCTCATCCTAATAGACATCCTTTTCAACCTAGGAGACTTCAGGATGCTAGTACAGTGATCTTGCATGCTCCTCCTAACTTAAACATTCTCCTTCCACGTGAACAACCATTCCCTCCTTCTAATGATAAGGATGTTAGGATTCCCATGGGTCCTCCTCCTCCTTCTATTCATGAACAAGGAGAATCTAGCAAATGAAAACAACCATACAAATTAAAGAAGTTAAAGTTTCCTACACATCCTCCACCTAAATGTGAAAGGAGACTTCAACTGCATTTAAACAAAGGTCTTATACTTCTACCACCTATGAATAGGATGGTTATTCATCTGAAAGACTCTAACATACCATTTTACAAATATCATCATATTCTTGGACATCGAATAGAAGAATGTCACACATTGAAGGACATACTGGATAAGTATCACTTCACTGATACCGATTGCCTCCCCATCATACCTTAAAACAATCTAAACCCCTTCATCATCTCATAGTTGTAGATTTCCCTATTCTCACTATTGCATGATTCTTTCCCATAACCCACCTCAGCTCATTCTTTCCTTTACACATTGTGGGGGGAAAGAAGTTGTCAGCCTTGTCCTTGTAATGCATTTTCCTTTGTCTCTTAACTATGTTATTCCTTTTTCTTAACCATTTAAGATTGAGAAACCAATAACTTAGTTAATGGTTGACTTACAATTGCATTACTTGTTCTTTTCATATTTTTTTTTATGTATGTATCGTGTTCCCCCATAATGTGTGTTTGATGTTTCCTCCTATTTGTAGAATTCTTCTATTTGTACCTCTATTCTTATATATGTCATGCATCTTCACCTTTTTTCTTTTTTCTTTTTTTTCTTCCTTTTGGGGATGACATGACATAGAGATCCTCTATGTTCTCCATGTTGAATTAGTCCTTTTCCTTTTTATTTTATCTTTTCTTAGGTTCTTTCCTTTGGGGATGATGCAAGGCATTGAGGACAGAAATGTCTCCGCTTTCATATTGACCCAAAATATTTTTCCTTTTCCTTTTCATTTTCTTTCTTTAGCTTCAGCTTGTGTCTTCCTTTAAAGGATGCAAAATGTAGAATTCCTATGTCTCTTCCATGCTGACCAAAAGGTCCTTTGTCTTTTTGCTTCATTTCATTTTCTCCTTTTAGGGATGATGCAAAGCATAGAGATGCCCTTTGTCTCTTCCATGCTGACCCAATTGGTCCTTTTTCTTTTGGTTTTTTTGCTCGTGTTTTGTGTTTTCCCTTTTGGGGATGCATGTTGACCCAAAATTCTTTCCCTTTCCCTTTTCATTTTCTTTTATTTCTCTTGTGTTTTCCTTTGGGGATGATTCAAGGCATTATAATCGAATGTCTCTTCCATGTTGACCCAAAATGGATTTCTCTTTTCTTTGTTTTTGCTATCTTTGTGTCATTCTTCTAGTTCTATGTGCTTTTGGGAATGATGATAGTTCCAAGCTCTTTCATAAAAACATTGCAACAACGAACATACTAACCCCAAATCCATAGATCCCTTATGTGTTTGGTGTGATTTCTTTCTTGGGGGGCAACTCCTTTTATTTCCAGTTTTTCACATTTTCTTGACATGACGAGTTTAAATTTGAAACATATGAATTCTTGGCATAGGGTCAAGTTGGCTCATGTCTTGTTTCTTTTGCATTTTCTTTCTTTGATACTTTAAAGTAATTCTCATAGAATAGTGTGTCACAAACTTCTGAAGTGGGGGGAATACATTACCACTAATCATTTGCATTCTTGGTTCCTAGTGTAACCTTGTTGTTTATATGGTGTGTTCGTCACTTTGTGGATGACATTGGGTGTGGTGTCCTTCATAATTGTGATTTATCTCAACATACTACATTCATGTTGGTGGCCTGATGTGACAATTGTATCCCCTAAGTTGTGAATATACTATTCTTTGATTGGTCCTCTCTAGGGGACATTAGACACAATTTTCCCTAAGTGACTGACCTTGCATGAACTAAACAAGACTCCTTTGACCATTTTACACTTAGCACTTTACATTTTTACACTTAACATTTTACATTTCTTTTGCCACCTTGCATAACCAACTTGCATGCTTATGGCTCCTTGTTGTTACTAAATAGGCAAATCTTTGATAGGTTAGCCAGAAGCCCACCTAGCTGCACATGAATTTTCCTATAGGCCACCTTTGTGTTGTGGAAAAGCATACCAATCCAAGTATATACATCTTACCTTTGGGTTTTCACCCCATGGACACCTGTAAGGGTGTGGCCCTGAGTGAGTACATATTTGGGCCTTCTATCCGGTGGAACATTATGTGCTTTGGTCCTATGAGTACATCCTCTTTCACTTAGACCAATCCACAACTATTTGGACCGACGATCGAAGTTTCATCTCGACTTCTCAACACTTGTGTGTTCCTTTTGTTCTTATAAGCGATGGCATGGGAACTCCATGCTAGGGCTTGATCATTCATCTTGATTGTTGTCGTCCAATAATACTGGAATCCTCCTCGGGATGCCTGAGTGGCTACTTCAGTGGAGTTTGCCAGGTTCATCCCTCTCACCAAAGTGGATACAAATGTGCCATGAAATGTCCCTTGTCATTTTCATGGCCTTTTAGGTCTTGTTTCATATTGTTTGATATATTTTTCTCTGATTTTATGTTGTGACATTGCTTTAACATGCATATTTTGGAACTAAAATTCAAATAATGACGCCTTGTGAAGTCATGTGAAGCAAGGTTGTAAGAAATTTCTACATTCTTCTACACCATTTATTACAATGCACCTAAAAATCTCCTTTCATCACTTCTAGTAAGTCCTATTTTAGTAAGTGCAGCCTTGTAACAGGATTTCACACTTTCTAGGCACAATTTCACTCTTCATCCCTTTCTCATGCTTCTTCTTTATATTTGGTCCCTTTATGCTCTCATATGTCTTAATTAAGTATATTTTTAATGTAAGCCCAACAAACAACATTAAATACAAGATAATTCCTGACACATATTTTTAGGTCCTAGGTGGGACCCATTCACCATGGGTGGTGAATGAGTCCCCTTGGCTCCAAATTCATTTTTTTAATTTTCTCTTTTAGTTTTTATTTAAAAATCACTTCATGTCATCTTGTGCATGAGGTATGAACAATTAACTAAGGCATACAATTGTATAAATTTGTGATTTTCACCCTATTTAAGATCTCCTCACCATTCAACCATTCCATCTAACATTTCAAGCATTTAAGACTTTGAGAATCCATTGGATATTGTACCTAATTTTGCATTATCAAGGGTTTGGTATGTTGATAGCTATTGCATATGATGAGCTTATCATTCTCTTTCATTTCATTGTTTTAGTAAGGGTATGATTACCAAAAGTGGGGTTTGACCAAGGAAAACCCCTATTTGCTAACCCTCAACCATTTTCCCATATTGCATGTGTGTTTGCAGACCTAGGTGTGCAGATTTAACAAAAAATTTGGTGTTGAAGATTGGTAAAAAAGTCAACTAGGTGCTTCAAGTCAACTCATCCATATTTCAAGCTTGGAGAAGGTTTTTTGTCCATTTGCTGCAAAATTGACTTCAACAACCGAACAATTAGAGATTTCTAGATCTAATGTTGCAGAGTTGTCTTCTAATTTGTTAGAATTTTGGGTGAGGATTGATTTTCCACTAGTGGCAAATGAGTCCCACCTTAGGACTAATAATTTGAATTTTGCTAGATTCAAGATCCCAACAGTCATAAACCAATTTCCAACACTTTTTCATCAGTAGGAGGACTAATCTCACCACCCAGTGAATGAGTCCCACTCATGAAAATTTAGTGATTTCAACAAAGATCCACAACACATTGCATAATCATCAAACATTTTCTAGGTGCACGGTGGTTTCATCTCATTTCTTTCTCATTCTACATTATTTCCCCTTTAGCTTAGAAAATATCATGCATAACATTAATTTGAATGAACCCTTAGCATTTTTGGGCCCTATCTCTCTCCTCTTAGGTGAAAAACTCTAAAAGAGCTAGAGAAGTCCATAGGAAACCCAAAAATCTATGGTTCAGTTGCTAAGGAGTGTTTTGATGACAATAGTATGCCTGTAATATCATGCTTGCATCCATTCACTATGATAGTGGTTGTCTAGAAGTATGTTACAATATGTTTCTATTTTGGGATACTTTCTATATAGAGTGATTTCTCTAGAAATACAACTATGGTCCACATTTCTTTCAAAAATGTATTTTTAAGTCTATAGTTTTAAAGGAGAGTATGCCTATTCTAGTTCTATCATATTCCCAAGTTTCTAGAGGATATATTTAGCATAAAAAATTATTGAAGTGGCATGAGGTTCTTTCTATTTTTTTGTACAACATTTGAAGTTCAAGACATTTGCATTAAGGGCTACTGGCATGCACAATTCAAATCTTGCATGTGGTGTTAAGATGGGACCTACCCAAGGCTCATGTGGTAGCACACAGTATCACATTCTTTTGGCAGAAAGAATTTTTTTTTTGAACCAACCTATTACACATTTCATGTAATTTGAATTTAGGTCCACATTATGTTATTCTGGCTATTTGTGAATCCCTAGCCAAGATTGAAGAGTGTTAATATAATTCCATGTATATATCTCAAAAGTTCAGATGCATTGTAATGTATTTGTGTGTGACCACATCAATTAGAATTACATCTATATGAAGAAGAGTTGGTTGCTAGTGCAAATTCAAGAGAAGGTGGTGAAGATAAAAGGGGAAATTGCATTATAGTGAATGTGCCTATATCAAAAGATTATATGTAGTGAGGAAGAGTGTTAGAAGTAACTCTAGCACGTTTCAAGTTACTTTGAAGATCCGTAAGCCTTATCGTTGTAATCTAGTAGGACTAGTGTTCTACTAGATGTACAATTTCACTTGGTGATTTGTGTGTTTATTTGTTTGGTGCCTACAAGAACAATAGGGGATTGGTGTCCTAGGTAGGTTGGTGCCTACTTCTATATGTAAAATTCACTTATATATTTTTCCATTGCTAGGCTAGATTTGGACAGTAGATCTAAGTAGCTATTCTCACCATGTTTTTTCCCATATTGGGTTTTCCATGTATATTTGGCAGATCTGTGTGCTTATGTTGTTCCATGATCATTAGCTTTATGTTGTGATTTATGTTTCATTTTTGATATGTGAATGAGTTAAAAATTTTAAATGGATTTGATCTACTGATTCACCCTCTACCCCCCTTTCAGTAGATTATGTTCCCTTCAAAGATATCCTTCTTGAAATGCCTATTATATTAATCAATTTCTCACGTGAAACAAGTCATATCTCTCATTATGTGTGTGTGTGTGTGTCTATCCTTCGATAAAAAAAAGTGATTATGGACGGTGGTCATTTCAACGATTTAAAGTTCAGTAGATTACAAATATAATTTAATACAACTTATTTTCTATGAAAAAGTTAGTGTAGACAAAAAAAAAAAATTGTTACCATTTGTAATTCCTTAATGACTAGATTATATGATTGTATAGTTTAACTATGCAATATATTATTGTAATTTTTTTTTAAGAAAATAACAACATATAAGAAAATGCATACAAATTCAATTGCTTAATATCGATTGAAGTTGATTACAATATATAATAATATAGAAGCATAATACACAATTATAATTAAAAAATTAAATATGTCACTAAGCTGTACACTTAAACTATTTAATTTTAAAACTTTAAAGAGTCTGACTGGCAAGATTATTAATAAATTCAATTCTTGAAGTTCATTACAAGAAAAGAAACATATGAATGCTGGATATACCGTTATTTCCAATACTTTTCTGTATAACATTATAGGTGCAATGCTTTAAATATATACGTATTTAGGTTTGAAAGATATTCCTAAGTCAAAAGTAAGAAATCTTGTGTGATTGGAAGTAGAATGCGATTGGGATCAGATTCAATTGCATTTAACTGCGTAAGAGGAAGATGCATGTATACTATCCAACTACCGTCTACTGCAGGGCTATGAGTTGGCATGACATAGCCTGCTTCACCACCCCAAGGAAAATGGTACCTTGCAAACGTAGGCTTTCCCCATCCGTAATCGACCTCATACAAAGCAAACCGCAGTCCAGAAGACACCACAACTGCAGGTCCAGATGACTGCATATCATCTGCTCTGCAGTAAATCTTGGCTAAGACAGGCGTTGGCTTCATAGTCTTCACGAAGTCAATTAAGGTTTGAAAATGCTCCTCATTTGCTGCACTTTGTATGGCATCGTGAATTAACCCTGCACTCCAACAAAGTGGTTTACCTTTTATATAGTGAGCATTAGCTTCAACAAAGGGCAAGCTTATAACATTGCCAAAGTAATTAGCAGAAAGACCAATATCCCTTAAGCGTTGGCGGCCATCTACAACTATTCCTATTTTACATTTTGTAGTGTCCTTCACCTTTTGGGTGGATATCAGTAGCTTCCATAAGTAAGCACTGAATACCTCTAATTTGGTGTAACTGCTACCATCTTTGTTTGCGTTAAATTGGAGATCCATAAGGTTCTTTACATCTAGATAGTAAATTCTACTTGCTAAAGAAGTTGGGTAAGGATTTCTTCGCTGGATTCTTGTGGAGTATGCCCCTCATACATATTCTCAATTTCAGCAAAGTAAGCAGGGGAATCTCGAGGGCATAATATGGAGCGTGTAAAGCTTGGATTGAGAGATACAGTTGAGTCATTTCTGGAAAGCTTTGCCCAACTTATGAAAAACATGTTTGCAGAGTATGCATCTGCAATTCTGTGGTCAAATGTGCAGCCAACAATAATACCTCCACAGCTAAACTCTGTAACCTGTAAATTCCAAATATCATTAAGATTTTTAGCAGAAAACAATACATGTTAAAAAAGTAGGTGTTAATGATATCAAATTTCCACAATCTATTATTGCTGTTGTTTCTTGATTAGATTGTGTGAACACAATCTAATAGAGAAACAACAAAGTACTCTATAAAATCTTTTACCTGAACGGCAAAAACAGGACTGCCATCTTCTTGAAAGTCCTTTGAAAGTAAAGGAACAAGCTTCCCCTGCACAGACTCATCAGGGTTGTATAAATTTAGCCGAGAAAGAGGAGCTGCAGCATAAGTTTGAGTCAGGCGAACTCCATTGTTATTCCAATGGACCTTTGGTAGGCCAATACTATCTGTAACCAATCTTCCTGCAAAAACATAATAGGATACCAACACGCTCGAGAGCGAAGTCTTCAAATGAGATACTGCTGATGCAAAAGTCGTACGAATGGGATTTCTATAGCAGAAAAACACATGTACAGAAACTGGAGGAATTGCGAGATCTAGATTTGACAGAGGAAGGATGTGCTGCTGCATTGGAAGAGCAGGGATTACAATTTCTGTGTTAACAATTTTCAACTGATAGTCTTCAACAGAAGCCATTTCAGTACAATCTCTACAAGCTTTCTGACCAATGCAAGCATCAACCATTGTCGTTAATTTATAGCATTTGAAGCTGCCCTAAGACATTCCCATACAGCCATTAACTAGAGTTTTGGTCCTCCCAGCAGCTAACTAAAACAATGTGAGCAGATTGATAAAATTTATTACTTTGATCCTATGGTTTGTATTAATTCTATATTGGTCAAATCCAAAATTAACTTTGCTTTTTCTCTATTGGAGTGGACTCAATATTAAAAATCTATCTTTCCACTTTGGGTGCTTAGATTTCCAAATGGGATTCTTTACCTGAAAGTTAAACCTCTCACTCTTAAAGCCTAAAACATTGTATGGCTGGGTTCCTAATGAAATCAGTCCCAGATTCTGAATGACGTGTATTTGTCTTTATTATATTCAGAATTAATTTGCTATCAATTAAATGACACCATGCAGATTTTATTGGATTCACACATACAAATAAAGGAAATATGTGTTGTAATGTTTTTTTTTTTAGTTTTAAAATTAAAGGAAAAAAGAATCATTAAATTTTATTAAGTATTTATAAAAGTATTATTTAGTTGTAAATAATGTTAAGTGGGAATTCATATTTTTAAGGCATGGGTTTGTCTTGGTGTCTAAATTTTATAGTTGGTTATCACATTTCTTGTAGTTTAAAGTGAAACAACACAATTGACAAACGAGATAAGTAAACTAGAAAATGTGTTAAGGACAAAATAGATGCAAAGCATGGATGCATGCAAAATATGAATGGAGGATACAAGACAGACGGTTTTGATATGAATATTAATAAAGTGTATGGGCATGCATTAAAGTGTACAGGTAGAGAGGAATTTTAAGAGAAAAGGGGTTTACAAAATTTCAAGCAAATTCAATTAGATGTGAAGAGCCAAACTCGACAATGTTTATTGGTATCCTCCATATTTGTGCCAAAAGGAAAGCTTTAAATAGGCTAAGGATGTCCATCAATGCTTCAAAGATGAAAGATTTTTTTTAGACTTGTTAGAGGAGAATAAAATTTGAGATTAGATGCAAGTAGGTCACCAATCCAAAAACACTTGAGTTTTGTCTTAATGCTGTAAAAATTCGTAGTAAGGTGGCATGATCAAAGGGGCACTCATGAATATTGGATAATCACATCAACATACCTCCTCATAAGACTCACACATTTCTCTTTTCTAGTTAATGTAAATATCTTAGATCACCACAATATGAAACGAGTATGGGTGATTACACTATAAACAAAATATCCATGCTTCAATCATCTATAATATATATGAACAAATAATCTTTTCATTTTTTGAGTTTTTGTTGGTTTATAAGTTCTATTACATTTGATTTTTTGCATAGAGGAATTGTTAACCAATAATAGTGGATCACCAAATAAGGTATGAATGATTGATTTTTAGTTATGGACTATTGAATATTGAAATCTCCATAAAGAGTATAAATCATTACTCTTGGGAATAGAGTAGATTAATTCATGCTTCAAATGTACGAAGCTATCCTAAATTGTAGTCTGACATTGAAAATGATGTGTTATTTACAAAATAAAGCTCAAACCTTTAGTTTAAAAAATGGGAAAATGTAAAAATCTAACAGTATTAGAAACAATTTGCTATTTGCTATTTTGGTGTAGATTTAGATTTATGAGTAAAATGTTCTTATATTGACTTCAAAAGAATTTCTAAAACACTTGTATATCTAGCTATATACAGAAATTCACTCAATAAAGTATCTAATATACAAGTGTATGTATATAGCTAGATATAGCTAGATATACATAAACTCACTCAACAAAGAAAAGTTTAAAATAAAAATCTTCACACTTAGTGTACTATGGTTGTAAATTAGAATTACGGATCTCTTTATACTAAGTATCCCTTTATGATTTTTAGGATATTGAAAGAGATAAAAAGTGATGATATATCTTTTGGTAATCCTAAATCAAGTTCTGAGCATTAAATTATTCAGAATCAATAGAATAACATATAGGGCTTGTAAACTCATGCCATAAATATCATGATGATATGAACTTGATAAACATTCCCTTGTTCTTGATATATGTATAGTAGAATTTATGTCATAGTTATGTAATTTATCTATTTACGGATAAGGTGATAAATAAGGATCTATAAGTTATTTTTGTCATGTCATTAATATACTCAAAGTATTAGTGTCAAATGCTAGTAATGGTGTTTAAGGATGATATTTTCTATGTTGTTTTGTTTTAGCTCAATTAATACAATGTTACTATTTCAAGAATTTTATGCCAAGGATTAGTTATAGAAATATGAAATTATTCTATAATAATGTAAACTATTTATGGTCTTGCCACTACATCTATTGAGTATATTTTATTTCATCTAATAGTATTATTAGTGGCCTAGGTTAACTATGATATCCTTGATTGACTTCATAAATAAATGAAGTCTTCATTAATTATCTTAGGTATGACCTATGTTCTATCCATGACTAGAAGGTAAATGCATACCTAGTTTATAAGATTGATGAGGTAAGATATACATCCTTTAGGGCTTGTTGATGTATTTGAAAAAAAAGAGAATTTGTAGTTGATAAGTTATAAGGGTAGCCTCAATGCCATAAGATGAACATAAAGATATTTGATGATGCTCATGTTGAATTAGGAATAATAAATGTGGTAATGCATATTTTGAGATCATGATGTCATTAAATGGAATTATTATTGTTCTATCATTTTAGATTGGGGACTAGATTGAATTTCCTTGTATTAAGAATTATTAACTATTGGGAAGGGTAAAAGAACAAAATTGTGTCACACTTTATGGAAAATAATTAGTTTTGATAAACAATTTCACCCTAAATAATTTTGAGAAAAAAAAATCTCTGAACATTTTTTAGCAATATAGTTTCATCCAAATCTACCTAGCCTATGTGACACATAGAGTTTGGGCAAAATCCTTTCACCATATATATATATTTCATTTAACAATTTGAAATGGAATTCAATTTAAGTGTAATATTTTGGTGAAAGATTCTTGAATGAAATTGTTTTAGGTGAAACCATTTTGATGAAATCGTCTATGTGACTACATATGTGACAGATAAACTCCTCTATCATGGAAATTTTTTTAAAAAAATCAACTTCAACTTTGAATTTCTCTAACGAGGTTTAATTTCATGAAAAAGGTAAAAATGTACTTTTGTAGAGCTCAAAGACTGAAATCCAAAAATAGACATTTTTTTTATATATTTTGATTAGTTCTATTATGTTTTTTTGAAATTTTATGGAATTAGGTTCTTTACAATTAAAAATGAGACTAGTTAGAAATAAAAATAAAATATGAAAACATATTCAAAATATTTGAAAATTATTTGATGCACTAGGTGAAGGGTACTAGTAGTCATTATAGCTAACTGTGCACCTAATATCATAAATAATATTTTGGATTTTAATTTTTCTTGTTTTTCTTTGCATGTGACTTGAGAGCTTATAGGTACATGATTTTAGCTTTTGGGTAGTTACGATGAACACAAGAGGATTTATTATGTACACAAATGTAAAAAAGGTGGTCATTTCAAGTTGAGTACAATACATATTCTCTAGTGTTGTGATAATTTATTTCTTTCACCACCAAAACATTTGCATAATTGATCCAATATGTAGAGGTAAACTAATGTGTAATGGACATAGTAAATTTTGCACAATTACAGGGTCTGCCAAGCTAAATAGTCCACTTTACATTGTAAGCATACATTAAATCATCAACCAAGGTGGGTAAACTTATGATTGTACTACACTATTTGTGCCTTCACAGATTCATGTTCACCTAAATTATTTTATGGAAACCTATTTAGACTATTCTAGTTTACTAGAAACTTACAAAATTATAAAAATAATGAAAGTATTTACATAACCTAATGGCTATAGGTACCTAGAGCATCAGTTGTAGGTGACTACAAAATATGTACGAGTGTAGAATTAATATAAAACTATTAAAAATGACAAAATAACCAATTCTAAGCTCCAAAGTAGTATGATCTATCAATTATTCCTTTGTTCATTAATAGAAACTACTTTAACTAACCATAAACTGTTTTACTTTGCAATGCACATGTAGAGTAATGAAAATAGAATTAATAGAAATGGATAAATAAATAAATAGATGAAGTGAAGAAGAATACCTGACTGGCTAGCTCATAGGGCTATCTCAATTAACTTAAAGCCAAATCTAACTCATATTCTTATGCAACCATGCAACATACAACTCCATTCAATGCATAGCACCAAATATTTAGATGGAATCCTTCTTGCAGATTTTATTCCATAATATCATTTTAACATATTTTTGGATAACTAAAATATAGGAAAAATCACTAACTGATAATAGCTTGCAACAATAAACTATCTAAACTATGAACTCATTGCCTGGCTTTATACAAATCAGGGAGAATCTTATTTAAACAACTAACTAACTAACTACAATCATAAATCTCACAACTAGATACAAGGATGTGAATTTAAGACTGACTTATTCATCTAACAAAAATGGAAAAAGAGTCATATTCAAATAAGAACAACTTGCATGTGAAAGCATGGAAAAACATCTAGAATTCTAGAACATCTTTCCAACATTTATTCAGTTTCCATAATGACCATGATCAGCTCCACAACTTCCTACACTTTAGGTGGCTTGAACTTCATTAATTTCTTTTTCTTCTACTTTGGTGCTTAGTAAAAATACTCCTTTCTTGTTACCATGTGTTGAACTGAAAAGAGATTAATACATATAACATACATATACAACTAACCACCATAATTAAATCACACAATTCCATTCATACACATACATATTTCATATTTCTGACCCTTACTGAAAATGCTATGAAAATTCTCACCATATTTCATTTCACAAGCTGTGTTCAAGGTTGTGAGTGTAGATGAGGATGTATATTATGGAAGTTTTATGAAAAAGGTACTTTAGAAACATATGTAAATTGTCTTAAAATTATATCAAAAATAATAAAAAGATTCTAATAACTAGACCCATCATCCCCCCCAACTTATCATTTTGCTTGTCCTCAAGCAAATATACTAAACTAAATCATCTAGGGAAGAAGATTGTAAAACAAAGTGATCTGCCTAAGATC
>VDFB02307092.1:0-11500 GCA_007258455.2 Sequoia sempervirens | reverse complement strand
ATTCCAAAAGAGATGGATCAATAGGTACTCTCTCCTTAGGAGGGTTGAAAAAATGCATCGTAGATCCCCAGACCTATGAAAGGTGAACAAAAGGCTCTGTAGGTACTCTCTCCTACAGAGTTGAAAAAATTGCACCAAAGACCCGCAGACCAACAGTGAACAGATCCCGCAGGATGCAAGCACTTTACAGGTCCTCAGATTTGCAAAGAAGGAGCCCCAAGTACTCTCTCCTAAGGGAAGCCCAATGTAGGGGACTCCACAGATTTAGATTAGGTCCTCATAGGTGCTTGGTCCTACAAGGTTGAGTAAAAGCAACATCATAAGCGCACTTGCAAAGCAACATGTTAATCTGCAGACTAAACATGTTAGACAAGCTTGATACAAAGGAGCTCTACAGGTTCTCAGTCTTGCAGAGCAAGACTAATCAGAGAAGCCTGTGGCTACTACAAGCTGTATTGCAAGATAGTTATAGAAAAGACATGTCTAGTCAGGTTTCCCCCAGCTAGATGCCATAAAATTCATTTGAGAGAAAAGCTTTCAAAGGGGGCTCCCTCAGGAACCCTTCAAAAGAAAAAGGGGTCCACTCAAAGGACGCTTCATTTGAAAGATAGAGAGAAGAGAGGGGGTCCTTAAGAAGGACACACATCTCTAGAATAAGTTATCACTGCCCCCAACATACAGGGTCCAAGGAGAACCATGCAAGATACTTAGAACATATAGGATAGAGGTAGACCTCGATATCACTTGTCATTTGAAGAAGAGGCAGGTGCATTAGCAAATAAATGAGTGATGGCACCTCAATCAAGAAGTTGTTTTATTTTATCCTTCAAGGCCTTACATTCACTAGTGGAGTGGCCCGACACCTAATGGTATGCACAGAAAGAATGTATCTCTTTATCATTCTTATGAAATTTCTTACGTGTAGGAGAAGGAAGAGTAATCAAGTGGGATTTTAGAAGCCTCAACAAAATATGCTCTTGCTCAGATAAAGAATGAGGAGTAGGAAGCAAACCTTTCTCTTCTGGAGAAAAGTTTGACTGCTCACAAGAAGAAGACTTGAAGATAGAAGATAAGGGTGGATGAATCAATCTGCAAGAATGAGGTTGAGAGGGAATCATGCCAACATTCAACTGTGGTTTTTTTTTAGATTGTTCATTCAAGCAACCAAGCCCCAAATTACGCTTACGAGGTACACATTCTATAGGGACCTGGATGCCTTGTTTATGCCCACAACCTTTATGCCCATAGCCATATTTAGAAATAAGTTTAAAGCCAGGGCCATATCGTGCTTGCAAATCTTGAGGAGGATCTTCATAGAGAGCATTATTCCAACAATGGGGATCACACTCTTCTAGGGGATCACCATCATCCTTCTTGATAGGATTGCCAACATTAGCCTCTTTAACATTAGTGTGATCATCTTCCTCAGAAGGAGGATCAACATTAAGAGCATTACAATTATTGCTCACATTATCCCACGATACAAAAGAATAATCATCTTTGACGACAGGTTTAGATGATGTTATTGGAAGGCTTAAGTGGATTAGGTCAACTTTATATTCTCTAGTGAAGGGTTCTGTAAAGTCTAAAGAACCCCAATCATCACCAAGACATGCATTCTTTTAAGAAGAGGTAGAAGGATCAAACTTAATATTTCTTACTTCAAAAGGATCTTCTTCAGGGACATCAGTCTCAAGAGTATCCTATACAATAGGTACTGCAGGAGTAGACATCAACACATTGGAAGACATTGAAGGGATAAGAGTAGGCATGACCGAAACCTGACCGGAAGCTGCCATCTGACATAAGTGCATAGCCTCAAGGTCAGTCCTGATTGTGACTACTTGATTATTGCAAATGAACTTAATAGATTTATGCAAGGTAGACGAGACTACACCCATAACGTGAATCCACGGTCTACCAAGAAGAAGGTTATATGTTAATTTTTCTGAAATAACATATACAAGGGTGGGTACGGTAATGGGCCCAACCTCAAAGGCAAGACTATCGTGCCTAGGGCTTGTCGACTGACATTATCAAACCCACAAATGACAATAAAAGAAGCATTAAGAGAAGATGAATCAATATTAATCTTAGGCAATAGATTAATGCTACATACATTGCGAAGCGCAAGCCTTAAATCAGGGCATCACGAGCGCCATTCAGCGTTGATATTATTAGCTAACTATAATCATTAGAGGTGTATTCCGCTTTGTTTCAGACATCCATAAAGGAAGCCCCATATGGATAAACATAATATCTCGGCTAAATCCGCGACGTTTTATCAGAACGTGATTAACATCCGGGTCATTGACGAAAAGAAGGCAAGAGGATCTGCAAGGTTTCTTTAAAGGCTAACTTGATAAACTAGCAACGGTGCCCGGCGCCCCAGGCTGTAGGCTGCATCACACTACTTTATTCTTATAAGCACGGCCACCAGTAAGAGGGATCCACATAGAAAGATCAAGAGAATCACTATCAAATGGGACACCGTCAATAGAACAAATCCTTTTAGGAGAAGGACTAGCTAGAGTCAGATAAATGACTGGTCTCTTAGGCCTTTGAGGGGTAGTCACAACTAGTGGAATAATTATTCGAAAAAATATTCTCAACATCGATCCAAGAAGGATCAAATGTGGAAGGAGATTCATCATTCACTAATGCATCATCTCTAGAGTAGAGTGCATTGGAGTAGAGAAGAGATTCATCATTCACTAATGCATCATCTCTAGAAGAGAGTGCATTGGAACGAAGAGAAGGTAGAGTAATGTTAAGAAAGGTATCAATGATTTCATCTTCTTGCAACAAGATATCCTTCAAAGCAAGAGGAATTTCATGAGAAGGATCAAAGATACAAAGTGACATGGGAAAATTTGAGTCACTATTACATGCATGAAATGGAAAATCATTAACGTTTTGAATATAATTACATACTGAACTCATAAAAGAGGATATTAAATTCATTTTGAAAGTAATAAGTTAAATATAAAAACTTGATGTATAAAAAAGTCAGTTAATTCAGAGCAGTCTGGGGGTGACAAAACTAAGAGAAACCAAAAATCTAGATTTTTGGATTTTTTTAGTATTTTCTAGGTTCTAGTAATTTGCATTTTCGGAGGTCTTCAGAGCAAAATTTGGGGTTGAAACTTACATTTGTCCCTAAACTTCAAATGTTGAAGGCACACTATTTTAGGAATTGAATTAGTCTTCTTGGATACCTTTCCAATGGTGTAAACGATTCTAAATTCTAAGTATCGAGTCAAAAGTTATGACCTCACCAAGTTGGGGTAAATAAATTCCTAGTTTTTTGAAAAAAGTTGTGATTCACATCGGGTTCACCAAAATGTAGAGAAGGGGGATTCATTACTCATGAGTCTCTTTATTCTCAAGAGATTCCCAAGGGGTGAAGTTCCCTAAACTACCTCGGGGAACAAAGTGAGAGTTCTAGAATCCGAATGAGTAAATCACAAAGGTTTTCTAGAAAAATTGACGAGCTCTCAGCCAAAGGATGACGATGGGGAATAGGGATGACATCGTGGCACGCTAGAGTCCCAGAGGCACGTCAAAGTCTCGTATGGACTAGAGAACGAGAATATAACAGAAAGCAACAAAGTGACCTCTAACAATCTGATTACTAAGAACTTTCAGAGTGTGGGAAAATAATAGAATACGATAAAACTGAAATAAAGTAGAAATGATAAAAAAAAAGAGAAGGAAAGATAGAAACTGCTCACAACAACCCAAGTAATGAAGCCTCCAACACGTGAATATCTTCAATACCTGCATGTGTAAGATCTGGAGAAAATGTTCGGGTTGTATAGGGGTTTTCCTCAATCAAACCCTCATTTTGGTGTTCCCACCTCCATGAAACCAAATAGATAGAGATAAATGAACAAAGGAGTGATAAAAACAATACCCGCTCGAGGAGAACCTGTATCAAAAAATAAAGATGCAATAGATAGGGGATGTGAGAAATCCCAAGATGCTCGCAAGCACAAGATAAGGGAGATAGAGTTGCAAGAGCCAATGGAGTTGCAAAGAGCGCTATAAGAGCTTGAGAGTGCTATTGTAGCAAGTTGTAAAGAGTTGTGCAAGCAAGATAGCAAGAGCAAAGAGGAGGAAAAGGCAGGAGCCAAAGCTAGCAAGATTCAAAAGACCCAAGGTAGATTGAAAAGATAGCATATAAAGAGAAAAGAGGGGAAAAGAAGCTTCTTGAGCTGTTACAAGGCGTCTTGGGCCATTACCACCAAAAAAAGTTGTTGACAAGTGGAAAACATGCTAAAAAATGACCATTTGAATGTCGAAATACCATAGGACGCTAGCATGATGCGCGAACGTCTATGTGGTGTGCTAGTGTCCAGACACATCACGCTACAAAATGACATGAATGGGAAAAGTACAAGGTTTGACACAAAGTTGACGCGCAAAGGTAGTTGTTGAAAAGGGGTCTCGAGCATCCTGAGAAGGGAAAAAGGATGATGCAGGGGCTAAAATGATCCTACACAAATTCTAGGGGAGTGGACACTAAAGCGGATACATGAATGTATGTGAAATTGCAAGGGGTGCAATTTTACACCATTACACATTTCAAAGTTAAGCTTGAAATGACCTTCTTATGGAGGGGACCATTTAGGATGATTCTTATAATTGTTTTAATGTTAAGCTTAATATTATGTTAAAAATTTGATAAAAGGTCTAACTACATTAAAGGGTGGGACAATACTATTATAAAGTAAATGACATGAAGTATTCTTCTTGTTGATGATTTTTGCAATAACAATTTGCAACTAGCTTGAAAATATCCGCAACCTCCATTTCTCCTTTCTAAAAGTTTTTCTATTTAGTTCCTTTCATAAAGACCAAGATATAAATGGGGTTTTTTTCCAAATCAACTCATGAGAACTACTAAAATCAACTTTCTAAATATTCAAGCTCACTACCAAAATCAAGGGACATACCTATAACTTACCAAACTTACCATTGAAAAAAGTCCAAACTTTCCAAGAAAAAATATAGTAAACAAAGTTTTCCAAAATATTCCCTTCATTAGCATTACACATGACACACATAATGGACTACTAAAGAACATAAATTAAATTCTATCAAATTACCATACTTGGCAACTCATATCCAACTAAATGAAATGCATAGAAGTTGGAAGGGAATTAAATAGTTCAAAATTCTAACTAGAGGAAAAATGTTGATAGGTATTTGACATGCTAACTTGAGGAGAAATATTTATTTTCTTGAGAGAGAAAGATACCTCCAAGTCCTATGCTTCTCATTAGGTATTTGGTTATCCACCAAAATATTCAATGTGATTGCTCCTACTAGGGGATACTAGTGACTAAATCATAATAATTAATTTCCTATGTTCATTTCCCTTGGTCTCATTAAATATTAAATCTTGAATTAAACTAGATATTGATTTAGCATTTATACTGAAAGATCTAAAGAAGACGATAACAAATAAAACTAATATTCATTATAAAATAAAATCAAAAGAGAGAGAAGTTGGAGGGAAGAAAAGAATAAGCTTATTATGTATTATAGTATTAACTTATGGATCCTCTTCAGAATAAGACTAATAGATTTAAAGATGACTTAAAAACATATTACCACAAATGTGAACAAATTATGGTCCAAAATTATATTCTAACCCAAGTAAGGCACAAACAAATTTACTATATCAAACATGCTATAGTTTTTTAGCAAGAGGAAACACTTCATACATAGACACAGTTTGGATAGTAATCAAAGGAAAAGGCTATTTTATTATAATGTTTCAGATATTTTCCAACCCCTTACTAAGCATCATTCAATATTATTTGAATTATCACTAGAAAGTTATATGTTGGTCAACTATTTCAAATCTAAAGTTTTACGCATTTAATTAATTAAATACATGAAACACAAGTAGTCTTCTAATTCCTAGACTAAGCTAACAATTTGATTTTTCATGCTTGATAATCATATTCCATTTTATCTTAATTGTCAATAGAGTCTCATGTTATCTAGGTCTTCATCTCTTTCACCACCTCCATTATTGGACTAACTTGTTCTTCTATAGATTTAATTAACACTTTAATATATCCCACACTTATACAAGATTTGATTATGAAATTCATGATCCTTTGATTTAATTTTTTAACTATAAGTTACACCTATCTCTTGAATATTAAGATGAAACTAGTTAGATTATTATTAAAAACATTTGGAGGAAGTAAATTCCCATGAATACCTAATAGGTGAGCAAAGTCAACCTCCAAATATTTTTCCTGGTATTATCCCTAATATTTGCATCATTTTAAATGTCTCCATATAATATTTAGCTTTCCCTTGATTCTAAAGTACACCCTTAACAAAATCTTGACACCAAAGGTTAAAGGTTGATGTCACAATCCATTTCTCTAGAATACTAGAGAAATTAAATCTTGTTTGTCGTTCACTCCAAGAGTTCTATGATCTATAATTAATATTAGGTGGTTATTTAATCAAAACAAATATAATATGTAGATTATTTACCACCCAAAAATAAATAATATAAGGATAGCCTTCACTAAAAGAACCATCTTATGAGGCACCTCAAAATTTCCCTTTTTTGTCAATTGAAAAAAAAGAAGATAAAATTATAGAACAAATTTCTACATAACCTTAAGATGAGAGAATGAAAATGGATCCAGATCTAACAGTTGTAGAAAAATATTCAACATGCAAATTTCCTATACTCACATGTGACAACATGCAACCTCATGCAATTCACATGTAATTAGTATATAAATAACATAGAATGACATGCAACATGAAACATATGACTAGTAATTACCTTAGGAAACACTTTTAAGAAAAACCCATCCTTCAAATCTTGAACCAATGTATTCATAATAATAGTGATTACAATACAATTAGGTTCAATCCTTCCTATGAAATCACACCAACATACAAGTCTAGAAAAATTCTAGTAGCATAATATTCCTACAAATATAAGTGAAAACCTTCATACAAAGGATCTTATTTATAGGTCAAGCCCAAACAAAAAATGCATTGTTATGAAAACCATGTACATAAAAATCGTAGGCAAGTCAAGCTTATATTTTCTTTTAGAAATATTCTTTTACATGTCATGTGTTGGCAACAAATCTTCCAAGCTTTTCTATTTCACAATTTAATCGTTCATTCCATGCTCTTAAAAAAATACTTATATGATATAAACTAGATCACATCAAGTGGGATGGTCCTTTCACATTCAAGCACAACAAATAATTACTTAATTAAAAAATATAAGTATTTTCAAGTGTAAGACACCTAATCTTGGAGCAACATCAATAAATCATTTTCCTTGGATACAATATCGATTTTATGTATCGTGATATCTTGTATAGTGTCAATTACAAAAATTGTGAATCTAAAACCATTATTCTTTGTGACTTGTTTTAAACCTTGAAGTGTATAACCTCTTGACTTTCCCTATGTATTTATCATCCTTCAAGTGAACATTAGATAATCCAACAAAATGCTAAGATATTAGGGTTTGTTAGTTTCTTCTTACATATGGGCCCTCTATTGCATCAAAAATGTAATCAAAGTGATTAATACTTCTAATTCACCTTTTAGTCTTGAGGTTCCTTTAGGCTCTTATGTTTTTTTAATAAAAAAATGAAACTAGACCATCTAGTATAATTTTAGAACATTAACTAAAAGAAAATTGGAGGTACTAGGTGGTGAAGAAACTAAAAATGATAGAGAATTTAGAATCTATGAGGCACTAATTTAAACTAGAGTTGAAGTCATAGTAGAAATAGGGCTATGAATAATACTTTAAATAATCAAACAATTTGAAAGAAAGAAGAACACAAGCAAAAATTGAAGTAGCAACATAATAAAATAAATTGCACATAATAGGAAATGTGTTGTAAATAAATAATAATAGACCACTTTGAGGAGAAATACCTCCCAAATTCTTTAAAAATAAGTAAATTCACAATATGATGATAGTAAATATCTACTACCTCTTATATATACCATGCTTATGTGTTGTTGTGAATAAGGTATTTTATCTAACTAGTTTACCTCTTAGATTCTATTTAGAATAGTTTAATTAGGGCATTATCATTTGAGATGCTCTTCTCTAACATCATATGATGACCTAAAGAATAAAAAAAATGATAGAAATACTAGATTTTGGGGGGTTCTTCTTTGTGGCTTTATATTGTAAACTAATTTTGTAGCATGTTGATGCAAATGTAAGCTCACCATTAAGTTCCAAAGTGTCCAAGAAAGTTAGTTTAGCCGTTTATTTTGTCCAAATTAGACATTGGAGGCTAGATCTACAAGCATTTGAAGTTGGGAGGTGGTTGCTAGGTCTAGATGGTAGCTACATTTTAGAGCATTTTGAGTCGAATCTAACCTTTCATGGTGTCCAAAAGGCCCAAGAAAATAAAGATTGGATTTCAATTCATTAGAATAAGATCACTTTTCCTAGATCCATTAGAATAATTTTCTCCTCTACCCAACTGTATAGATCATACCATCAAAATATTTCTCCAAATTCTTCTACCTACATAGTCTAGGCATCAATAAATATGTAGGTGCATCACATGGTTGGTATTACAAAAATATTTTTTTACAATTAAAAAAATAAATCATAAGTGTATAGCTTATGTAGTCTATGGTGTAGGATACACACTACTATAGGGTACACAATACTCATCAATTAGTGCAAGGGTACCACGTGGCTGCAACCACCAACGCATCTCATTTTATGCTTCTTAACCTTCCCATGGTTGTAAAATAGCTAACTCCCCAAAAATAGCTTTTGTCATCGCTAAACCACTTCTAACATCTAAAAATCATTTTATTGTAGGTTCATTTTGGAGCATGTTGGTGCAAATATTAGTTCACTGTTAAGTTCAAAGTGTCCAAAAATTTAGTTTAGCCATTTATTTTGTCCAAATTGGACATTGGAGGCTAGATCTACAAGCATTTGAAGTTGGGAGGTGGTTGCCAAATCTAGAAGGTAGCTACATTTTTGTAGCATTTTGGGTCAAATATAACCCTGCCGTTATGTCCAAAAGGCCTAAGAAAATAAAGATTGGATTTCAATTCATCAAACTAAGATAAATTTTCCTAGAGCCATTAGAAGAATTTTCTCCTCTACCCAACTATATAGATCATACCATCAAAATATTTCTCCAAAATATTTTGCTTGCATAGTGTAGGCATCAACAAATCCATAGGCGCATCACATGGTTGGCATTAAAAAAATCTATTTAATTTTTTTTTTTTATAAAACTAAAAATATATTCATATGTGTGTAGCTTGTGTAATCTATAATGTAGGGTATGTACTACTATAGGGTGCATAGTACCCATCAACTAGTGCAGGGGTGTCATGTGGCTACAACTACCACCACCTCTCATTTTATGCTTCCCAACCTTCTCATGGTTGAAAAATAGCTAAAAACTCCCAAACATTAGCTTTTGTCACCGCTAAACCACTTTTGACATGTAAACATCATTTTTTTTATTGAAAAAGGTAGTTTTAAAAAATTGACAGTAGTTTCAAAATTAGAGAGAATATTTCATCAACTAGGGGAATATTATTTCTATAACTTGTTGAAATTAGCATGACATCATCATGATGCTAACGATTTTCATCCCTACCCAACCCCCTACATCTATATTATCTATATTTTCGTTTTGGTACCTAACCTTTAGACACTTTTTCTTAGTCATACAAGCTCCTTTTTGTGAGAAATTGTTTTTATTTTAGGTAGAATTTAGAGATATTCATATTTTTTAATTGTTTTTAGGCAAATTGTCACCAGAGAGGGTGACACTCCTTCATTGATTCAAGCTAACCAGAAACATGCTTGTTACATCCATTCAAAGAGATCGAGTGTAATCACTCACCAACAAAAACAAAAAGATGGACCTAAAAAAAACTATATAATTAACAAATACAAAGATAGCTTCCAACATCCTATGGACCCTGCTCAACTCCACCTGGCACACTAAAACCCTTGCAGCTCCATATCTGAGTGAATCAAATTTGAAAGACCCGGCCAACTACCCACATCATCCGAGAGCCTCCTTGCCTCGACCTGCTCAACACCAAATTTTGAAAGAAAGTCTGCAGACTTGTTCGCCTCCCTATACACGTGGATCAACTTAAAGTTTTGAATTTGTCTCAGCACCTCATTTATCTCAGCCACCCATTGATTCAATTTCCAACTTGGTGCTGAGCCTGAACCTACTGCCCTTATGACAATCAACAAATCACCTTCCAAATCGATATTATGCCAACCATTTGAGATACAAAAAATTACCCCTTCTAAATTAGAGATATTCATATTAGTACATATGGTTTTTTATTTTTTATTTTTGATTTTCTATAAATTTTAGATTCTCTCAAGTGTTTCTAAGTAGTTCTCATTTTGAGAACTTGCTTTGTCTGGTCTCATATTGTAACATTTTTTAGTGTAATATTTTTGAAATTGTATATTTTATGTGTGCTTTATAGCAGTGCAATTAGAAATTGATCCCATTCTATCAAAAAATATAATTTATTTTTTGTGGCCATATTTGACATATGTGATGTATTAAGATTAAGACCGCTTTGTTGATTTAGAAAGTAACACTTATAACTATTTTAATTATAAAGTGCCAAGATCATATATTGCTAGGGGGACCATTGATTGAGTGAATTGGGGGGATATCCTTATGGTTTTGTTTGCATTCATCTTGTTTTGTGTTCTTTCCTTCTTGCTTCATCATAGAATAATATTTTGTTCCAATTCTAACACATTACAACTATCCTAAGTGGAAATACAAAATCATCTTTAGGGTTTGTCGAATAAATTCAATCATCTTTCATAATAAAGCATCTTTTGTTTGAGTCGGTCAAACTACGATGTCTCTACACATGCTACATAGGAAAGGCCATCTTTGATGATTCCCTAAGGCACTAGGTTGATCCCTTAGGGTTTTTCAAGTCACTCACTATCCATAACATAATAAATCAAACACTTTGATCAGACACAAATAGTCACGTAAGCCTCAACCAAATCATGAATCAAAAGACTAATTATCCAACTAGTCTTCAGTCCAAATCAATCAATTGCCTAAACCATAAAATCAATGTCAAACCAGTCATTCAATGGTCTTATACAAGAGGTGGCATTATCGAAACCAGACTTGACGTCTTATATGACTTGCCTCATTTCTTGAAACCAGACCTGATCATATCATGTCTTATACAAGATGTGTCCTTCCTAAAACCAAACATCATCATTAATCAATTATGTCCTTTTCCTTATACAAGTGGTTGCATGGTCGAAACCAGACTTGACGTCTTATACGACATGCTTCTTTTCCTGAAACCAGACATTATTAGTCAATCAACCAATCTATCAATCTTGTCAAATGTTCCTATCAACAAACATTGGAAAACGATCTATATGGTTGTTGACTTTGTTGGTCCAAAACTTGTCTTATCTTTT
>VDFB02307090.1:0-29579 GCA_007258455.2 Sequoia sempervirens | reverse complement strand
ATCAATAAAGATCATGATGCACATATGAATAAATGTGGAAAATGAGTGAGAATATTTTGAAGAATTTTTTAATGTAGATATACTAGTAGTTATTTGACGAGAAGAAGGGTAGTGAGATGTGAAAAAGATAATGAAGATCATTTAGAGTTAGAGCCTAACTAGTACAAAGATAAATATGAAAAGTATTGTAGATGTGTACTAAGGGAAGGTGGAATTGATCTAAGCTAGATCTATAATAGCTCTTTGTGAAGAATATGTGCAGATCCTTGTGAAGAGTATATGCAGATTTTATGAAGGAGACTGAAGTAGAATAAATGCAAATTTTATATATAGTAAGGAGAGTTTAAGATAAAACATATACACTAGCAAAGATATGAGTTTATACATACAAATTTAAAAGAAGTATATGCAAATCTTAGAGAGTATGAGTATGCAGACTTGAAAGAGGAAAGTATATAAAATCAAGTGCATCAAATTTATGAAGAGTATATCATTTACAAGAAGAGTTTGTGAAGAAAATAAATTTTCCATCATTTGTTGAAGAAGCAATATTGTGAAGGTGTATCATATTGGAGAGGTTGGTTCCCCACACGAAACAAGGTTGGTGCCTCAAACCGAAGAAATTGGAGTCTCTTGTTGAGTTGGTGCTCAGTTGTGGGGATTGTTATCTCCAATGGGTTGGTGCCTACAAATTGTATAAGAGGGGATTAGTATCTCATGTAGGTTGGTTCCTACAAAGATTGTAAAAGAGATTTATATGAAAGCAAATTTTTTTGTGGTTTTCTCTTGTAAGGGTTTCCAAATAAATTTGGTTTTCTTATTGAGTTTCTAATTGTTCGATCTTGCATGGTTGTTATTTCTGTGGTTAATTAAGTTTTAATTGTAAAAATATTTTATTATACTGATTCACGCCCCTCTCAGTAGAATCATGTGCTCATAAAAATATGCATTCATTTTACATATGGATCTAACTAGAGGTTTATGGAGACGAGGATAAAATTTAGACACAACCAATATTTTTTTTTATTAATAAAAAAATATGAGAAGGGTGAGTGTAAGATCATGATTGACCAAAATTGGAAATTAAAATCATAAACATAGACTTAAGTAACTTCACATAATAAATGAAAAGATTTATCTATAAAACATGAAAAAAATTATAATAAATTTTATAGAAAATTGAATTAGGAAGTATGAAATACTATTCTTTTGAACAATTTTCAATTGATTTGGTGAAAATCAAATCTTTCAAGCTTCATATTGTAAGAGTAGGGTAAATGTTTATGTATTTTTGTTGTAACAATTGAAAATGGTCATGTTTTAGAAGCTCTACAATATGGCCCCTCCCATGTGCAAATGTCTAGGGATACTCATCATGTTCTTGAAATCATCAACAATCTTTGCATTAGGATAATATCAATAGGGACACTTCATGCTTACATGCATAATATTTTTCACATGTACCAAGGAATTTTTCACATCATAGAAAAAAAGGTTATCCAAGATATTTTTCCCCTTGTTCTCTTAAGAGGATTCATTTATTTTTTTTTGGAGGAATACAATTTTTTTTGGAAACCTAAAGGTATTAAAAAAAACAAGAATGAAGTTGAGATTGGTGAAGTGGATCCTCTTCTTTAGATATCTATTTCAGAAGATCTCACCACACTACATGTGTTAGAACTTAAAACAATGCCCTCATTGGTAAGTTTTGGAACTACACACCTGATAAAGAAACTCTTAATATTTGGGTTAAATATTGTTGTCTGGGGTGACAAATCTATTTTTTAAAGAAAGAAAAGGTTTTTTTTTGCAATTTTTCTATCCAAATGGAAAGAGATTGTGTATGGAAAATCAAAACTTGGTTTTTAAATGGTCCAAGCCTTTATCTCCAACCATGGGAGCCAAATTTAAATCCATTCTCCTCTTGCATTAAGTATATCACTTTCTGGATGCAATTGAAATTTCTCCCTTTAGAATACAAAGATCTTAAAATCTTGGAAATGTTAGAGAAATTTTCAAAAGCTTAATATGACTTATTCTCAAGATCTAAAATCCCCTACAAGGATGTGTATTCTCATGGATATTGAATAAGTGTGTGCATTATTATTTATAAAATAAGATTAGATTTATTAAAAAAGAGTTGTAGAAGTCATATTTCAATATTTAAATGGGATAAAATTTAGAATAAAATATAATAACAACTTGTTATGTAGCAAGAGTTAAAAATATTAGTAGTAGTAGGAGGCGGGCCTCGATAATCTAGTTTCCCCCAAATACCATCAAGGTTTAAAGTAACCACAATAGGCTCCCAACCATTATTTCTATCATCATCTTTTTTGTCTTCATTTGGAGGCTAAGTGTCATGAACATATGATATGATAAGATCAAGGCAAGGGAATTTTCAAAAGTTTGGCTAGCCACCAAACCCACAGCTAGGTTCCTTAGGGAGAGGCATAGTGGCTTTAGGTGGGCTGAGACCATAACCTTTGAGATTGATCATTGATTCTTTGTACAAGAGCTTGAGAGCCATGAGAGTGTGCATACTATTCACCATGATCAAAGTAGCTATGCCTTCGATAATGACCATGAGTTGGAGAATGGCCTTAACTAGAGGCAAGAGTTGAAGGGAATTTGGAAATAGTACACAAGATATTACCCCAATGATCTAAGAGAATTTTAGGATGTGCCACCTCAAGTGCAAGCTTATTGGTTTTCACTTGGATCTACATAAGTACATTAGAATAAATCATAGCCTTAGCATAAAGTGAGAAGTTATTGTGTAGAAAATAAAGCATAAAACTTGTCCTTCTATATGCTAAAAAGAGTTTCCTCCTTGAAAACATGCCAAATTTGGGTATATTTGGAGAGGATTCTAGGTTAGTCCCCCAAAAAAACTATATTCCATGAGAATTACTTAGGTTCAAAGGGTCCAAAAAATAATTAATCCAAGTCCACATAACTTAAGCTCTAGGACAAAATCAAAGCAGGTTCTTAAGAGTTTCCTAGTGACCACAAATATTTTAATAATTATAAAATATTTATTTTTTATTAATCAAAATAAGATGATAAGATAAGTTATAAAATTGACTAATGATTTTTTGACTCTTAAATTTTTTAATATTTAAGTAGAGTTGTTGCTGAAAGGTATTATTCTTCCACCACATTAAGAATGCACACTTTCAAGTATCTTTATTAAATATATTTATCACATAAATAAAAAGAAAAGTATGATTTCATAATGGACATAGTTTTAATCCTTAATGAGCTAGTCTCAAGAACAACAATGCAAACATTAAATGACTCAAACATAATAAAATGTAATGAAGATAAGATCTAGCAATAAAATAAGTAAAATTTAAGAGAAAAAATAATGTATCTTGAATTTCAATATTTCTAAAAGTAAAATTATTAGCTAGCAAGTTCATCTTTCATAGTATTCAATATTTTTATTAGAAAAATCCTCTTCATATTTTATTAAACAAAACATAAAAGTATAAATCACAATGATTATTTTAGAGTGAAAAAGATGTCAATAAGTATGCAAACTCACCCAAATAATGGTATCCAAAATAATATATGTATGAAATATCTATCCTTAACAAGGATATTGTAAGAATGATGTCCAACCAATCATGAATAAAAATAGGACATGTGCTCTTGAAGTAAAATACTTTAACTGTTTAATGTAAATTGTTAAGTATCCTTAGGCATTGAGTTCTTATATTCCTACTTTTCCTCCTAAAACATGTAACAAACTTATCCAACGAGGGGTAGAGAAAAAGTTGACTCCTTCAATTATGGTGTTGCCAAATAGGACATGACAGATTTCTTCATTCTCCTAGATGAACACATGATGGTAAGATGTTGTTATAACTATCATTACTAGTCATAAATCTCCTTAACTACTTGCAAGGATATAGGAACATGTGTTTTCCTATTTTTTCAATTTCTCTGACACTTTGAAAATGTAGAATAAGGTTCCTTCATTTATGATCTCTGACCTTGTCCTGTCTAGTAGACTATATCATATTTGATTGCCACAATCCTTTTGAGAGCTTTGTGTATTGATTTGAAACTCATTGTGCTATCCACAATCATACTCCATTCTTCATAACTGGCATCACTATAACACTCCATGAGATCATATTCCTTAACACATTTTCTCAAACAATCCATATAATTTATTCATCACCACACCTTTTTCCTTTGCATTCAAAAGCCATTGCCCTCCTTTATGACTATCCCTTTGGATTTCCACCCTCTGTATTCTCTCATTGCAATTTCTTTTACCTTTGACACAACCCCCTTCAAATATACTTAGCATTTATCTTTGCTTGCAAGGTCCCTAATACATTCATGATTGTCTTTTAAGTTGTCCTCATAATTGTGGTGGTTGTCATGTTGACCTCCATTTCTTGGTACTTTGTTACAAGATTATCATCATGCAACTAACAATATAATTCTATACCATCATGCACGAGTGCTTGATATTTGAATAAAATCTATTACACTCCTGATAGAGTCACAATGAAACACAACTCCATAATCATATATTAAAAAATGTTCTCATGAACCAACCCTTGCACCACATAAACATATAAATGCTTTTGTCTCCTTGAATGCACTTCCACAGTGGAAACACCTTTGATTGGCTCCATGAAATCACTATCTAGAAATAATGTTTCATTTGTATACAATGCACAAAATATGAGCCCACTTTCCTAGATTTTTTATTGGTTTGAGTACGCCACCATTGTTAACAAAAATTGCATAACTTTCCACTTGATAAGCATTATTCCTTCCAATGAAATCCATAGCAAGAATGATAGACATAAACTACATAGCTCTTGCATCTATAAATAGAGTTTGAAATTGACTCTTCACCACCATTGCATGTACAACAATTTGGTGTTTGAGACACATCGAAAAGCATGGAAATACCTTTTTCCCCTAGAATTATTATCTCTTCCTTTCCAGCATCACTAATTGGGTTCTATCTATCTATGGAATCTCTCAAAGAATCCACCATAAGATCATTAACACCCCGATTTTCTAAAACTTTACTACATTCCATAATTGAAACTCCTTAGCCATAAAATTTTTCCCAATTGAACTATTCACCTTTGCTAACTCGATAGGTAGTAGAACAACCAACTCATCGATTGTAGTTGGAACATCAACTTATCCATGGACCTTGGTATTGAAATTCAACTCATTGTTGTCACAAGGTGTGGTTGATCCTTCTTTTTATGGTTTCTTTAATGACCTTCATCATACTAGGCATGTCATACCTCATGTACATTTAGAGCCTTTACAACACTTATGAGACCTCAAACCTGCCCTTAGTTTATATGACTTCCCTCATTGCTACCCTTAGGACTATCACTACATGTGAAACTCTTGAGACTATCTTTATTCATCATTATTACTCATCTAACAATGTATATCCATATGATAACCTACTCTTGATGCACACATAGCATGATATGATGTGTGGCATTTATAAAATTGGATATATGATCCATGCATTTGCTTCCAAATCATGCACACCTTTTGAAAACATCTTGCATCAATTTTTTAAAATGCAATATGTAGGTTCTATTATCTCATCACTCAAAAATGACAGATCTTGCAAACCAAGCACAGGTTACATGCACCCAAAATTGACCTATAGTGGAAGGTTTCAAAGCACCGCCCATTAGAGAGCAGATGCAACATTCTCATATAATATCTTGTCTCACACACTCTACAAGCCCATGCAGCAAGGTCTCCACTTTTTTGGAACCATAACACTCCTGATGGAAAAAAACATTGAAATCTATTACAAATAATGATTTTTTTGTAATCCTAGACCTCCATAACCTATTTTTGGCATAATTATCCCATTATCTTCTATCATGACACCTGAGCCAAATATTGCAGTATATGTCCTTTATTACTACTCTTAGCTACACCAACATGCAGTCATCACAAATACACTATAACATGTGAATTGTATAATGATTTGTAGCAGTAAATTTTTTCCCTTGTAGAACATGTATAACCAAGAGAAAAATTGTTGTTAACAAAGGAGAAAATAAACTTTGGGATATCAAAATCTACCCCCAAATTTGTTGCCCTGATCATTGTCTTATGAGTTGCTTTCCACATCATCCATATGCATTTTTGTACTTCATTAAAAACTTCTAGAAGCCTTTTGCACAAGGAAATTACCAAAAGGATTTTTCATCAACTCAATTATATGACCAATGATCTCTTGAAATATCTCCTTTATATTGAAAACCAATTTCTTTTGAAATGATATATGTTGGACCATTGGCATATGGTAGGTATAACATATATGACCATTCCTCATAAGTGACTACCCATTTACTTTTCCTTTTTCTTGAAATGACTATTTTTTACTAAGGATTCATTGAAATCTAAACCAACTTGACATAAAACTACCTTATCATTGTTTAATGCCTTTGAAGCACTACCAAAGACTCACAAAGCACTCATCACTTCCTTGAGAGATCTAGGTTCAAATCTATGGTTTACAAAATCAAGACTCATTTTCAATTTTATCTACACAATCAAAAGATGCTTAATGGCTAGTTTGAGAAATGTGCCTTCACCACCTTCACAATATTTCTAGCACAACCAAATCTATGTTCAACAAGTAAATTGCATGTGACCTTTGTGAAGCATGACCATCTCTTCATTGGTTCTTGTTGAATCCTGTAGCTTCCTTTGTTCATAAGATGTTTAATACTTTCCCAATGCTCCATTTGCATAACCATCTATCGTGATAGGTATTTGGGATTTTCATATAGAATTCCTTCACTTGGTTCCAAATATCTTTCCTTTTGTGTTCTAGATTTTTGACAATGCTTATAAACTCTTGTCACCATGTTTCATCCTAAAGTATACTAAAAATTTGCATAATGTTTTGATGTTGTAGCAAAACTATTTTATTGAAATCATTAAAAAACTCCATATGGATCTGAGAAGCAACAAAAAAAATGAGTAATTTATGTGTCAATCATTTGTCTTGATGAATTATTTCTAGTAGGAGCTTTGTACACCAAAGATGCCTAACCCTCATAAAACATTTTTGTAAAAGATTATTGCAAGCACTAGAAATTTATTCATATGTGAATAAATGAGAGCTTGGTATATCCTTTAAAATACTCAAATAATTGTTTAAAAAACCCTAAAAATCCTTGATAATGATAATAAAGTACAACGAAGTTCCACATGACAGATGTATATATCTATAGGTATAAGGAGTATACCAATAACAACTTGTTTCTTTTGATCATGTTGTGAGTTAAAACTACAATAAAGGTTTGAAAACCATTTTGGTGCATCACCTTTTAATCTTAGGTTTCAATTTCATGTTTCCTTTCACCCTTTTCTCTGCAAGCAACAATAGTATAGGTTAGACTAGGTGAAGTTCTAGGGGAACCAGCCCTCTCTGGAGGTTGATCTCCACCATCTGAGCCCACACTTAGGGAGATCATCCCATGTTTCATGAGGTGGTTGATTGATTTCATCAACTCAACAAGGGTGCATGCTTCCATCACAACAATTTTTGGCATGCCCTCTCTCCCTCTACCTCCCTCTACCCCTTTATCTATTTCTTTCCCTCTCCCTCTATCTTCATCTCTACATTTATCTTCCTCTCTCCCTTTCTATCTCTAGATATGTCTCTATCTCTCCTTCTCTATATATTTATCTCTTCCATCTCTTTATCCCTCTCTCCTATCTCTCTTTATCTCTCTCCCTCTCCCTCTCTCTATCTCCATATCTATATAAATCTCTATATTCATCTCTATCTCTCTCCCTATTGATAATGAAGCTTGATTATCTTCTTGATTTAGAATTTTTTTTAGTTGTGTTTGGATCCTAGTTCTTGATGCAGGGGTATGTGTCTTTGTTGGGGGGGCTTGACCCCGCCACTATTTTCACTGGGGTGTCTAGAGGGGGCAGTGACAAATTTAGTAGCCCCTCTGGTAGGGGTTCGAGGGCAATGCTCTTGAAGAGATTTTTTTTTAAAATTTCCTTGTAAAACATACCACTAACTATGTAGAGGATGGAGAGGGGGAAATTTTTTTTTCTTCTCAAAAATATGAGAGTGTCATAGTTCTCACATGATAATGCACTCATGTTATGACATGCACACATTATAATTCGCTCGTGTTATAACAGACATGCATTATAACAAACTCACATTATTGTTTGGTAGTTTTGAGCCTAGGTTCAATCACTACAAAGTTAGAATGTGAGTGCATTATAACAAACTCATGCTCTACCCTAGATGGACCAAAAAGTGGTTGTGGCCACTTTTTGGTCCCCCATATTTCTACACTTTCCCTTTGACTAAATTTATTGACCCAATCATGAAAATACATTGTACTTTTCCAAAATAATTATTCTAAAATCCATTAGATGTTGAACCCATATGATTCATGGAAGGTTTCCATGAAGGATAGGAACTTACAAAATCATTCCTTATATTCAAAATTCATACAAAAATATTCATTTTCAAAGTTTTCATTAACTATTTGGGTTTGTCTTTTGGGTTAGAACTTCATTTGATAGTATTATATGCTCAACTTTACATAGTGAGATATAGAAAAAAAATTCAAAAACAAGAACGCATAGAGAGGAAGCTAATTTGAAACATTTTGGATTAAATAGAAAAAATAAAGCTTTAGTTATATAGCTATTAATGGTAAAACACATAAAATTATAAAAAATATTGGATGATAGAGATCTTAAAAACTTATAAACCCTAAATATTTGGTCTTAAGTAGAAAGGAAAGTGAAAACGTAGAGTGAAGGATCTAGAGAGGATTATATAAGGTAGTTTAAGTAGTGTTATAAAATATAAAATGGTAGTGAGTTCTTGATCTCTTTATTTAGGAATAAATTTGATATTTCCTTGATTGATAATATTTCCTAATGACTTATTTTAAATATATTCCTTGTATTGGACCACACAACAAAAACCTCCAAGCTTAAGGGCTTTGTCATTGGCCATATGTTCAAGGGTGTCATTATGCTTATAAAAATAAATAGGCTCATAAAAAATATTTTTATATAGAGATGAGAACGCAAGAAAATCCATATACTCTTGAAGGGATTGAGAATGTTCCAATATTTTATAATGGTCCTAAAACACTATGTTATTAAGGTGTTGAAATGACCCAAATATTTCACAAAGATTAGCGTGACATCCATGAATGGTTTTGAATTCTTTAATTTTCTCATTATAATTTTTAAATATCATATATTTGATAAGTTATTTAAGGGTCCAATATTTGGCCTTGAACTAGTGAAGGTAAGCACAAATTTGATTGTCTTTAATAGTGTGCATCTAATTTTAAGCTTGGGTTAGATAATAGTAAACAAAAAAATTAGTAAACTTTTAAATTTTAGATTTGAGCATAAAGAGACATATATAATCTTTACGAGAGGCATCTAGTTACAAGTAAAAACCTTAGCCATTTGTTTTTCATGCTCTCAAAGTAAAGAGGGAATATGGAAGATGCATTCATTTTACAAATGGATCTACCTCTAGAGGTTTATGGAGACAAGGATAAATTTTAGAAAAAACCAATGCATTGTTTGTATTCCTAAAAAAGATATGAGAAGGGTGAGTGCAAGATCATGATGGGCCAAAAGTGGCAATTAAAATGCTAAAATATAGACTTAAGGAACTTCACATATTAAATAAAAATATTTATCTAAAAAATGTGAAAAAAATTATAATAAAATTTGTAGGAAATTGAATTAGGAAGTATGGAATACTACATTTTTTAATAGTTTTCAAATGATTTGGTGAAAATAAAACATTTAAAGCTTCATCTAATAAAATATTTAAATCTTCATCTTGTAAGAGTAGGGTAAACGTTCATGGAGCATTCTTGTAACAATTGAATTTTAACCAACCTAACTTGGTATACAATTTATAAAATTAAAATTATTTTTTAATACTATAGTAGACACAATCCAAACTATAGCACAAATTTTAGATTTGAAAATAATACATGGTTTGAATGTTGAATGTTATTAATATATATACCTACCAAGAATGCAAGCATAGTGTATGCGGAAAATAAATAGTAACTTAAGTATTACACTTATAGGAAACAATTACTTTTTTAGAATATTGAGAGATTTCTCTATAAACCCTTTTCATTTTATTAAATTTGGTAAAACAAATTGTCAACTTCAAGGGTGAAGTCATGGAAAATTTTAGTATACAACACTAAGTATGCGATTTTCAAGTTTTTGACAAGTTTTGTGACTTTCACTTGCCTAAATCTAAGATAATCCCAAGGAATTAGAATTGGAGCTATAAAAGTTAGCACTCTTCTCATAAAAATGTTAGCACCTTTCCATCTAGTAGGTTTTTAAATTGCTATTACTCATATTTGGTTCATCAAAATCTTGCACTCACCTAAGTTCTTTTTATAACCCATCACTCTATAACAACCAAAGGTTTAAATAAGAATTGTTAGAAATAACTTCCTCTTAACTAATTTGCATGACCTAATTCCTTAAAAAATGAAGCTTCAACAAGTGTTTCTTGGAATTATAATGATCTAACTCTTCAAAAGAATGATTTATATGACCATGAAAATATGACAATTCCATCCATAAATCAAATAATTAAATCTACACCTAACATGAGATTTAAGAAAACCCAAATTTTCAAAATATAATCTCCATAGTTTTTAACAAACTAATGCATGAGAAAAAACCTTCTTTATCCCAAGGTGACTCAATTATATTATATAAATAATATAACCAAATCTAGTAGTTAGATATCCAATAGAATTTAGTGACTAGATATTGATGATAATATAGAGAAAACAAGTCAAAAGGCATTAGGAATAAGGGAAAGGGGATCAGGGAATCAATCAAATTTAGTAGAAGATGAAAGTTTTAATTTGATCTCAAGAGAGATATAGCCTTCAATATACTGTAAGGTATCACTCTTTGTAAGATTTAGTATATAACACTCTATATCATAAAACATTCGGCTATGAAGGTAGCCACCCATAATCAAAGGAGATTCAATAAAATCACAAGAGATACCCAACATGAGAGAATAATTCTATTATATCATAGGATGAACATACACAATATGTGCACATAAATTAGATTGATTGAGATTACAATGAGTACCCCTTGGTTATATAGGTAAAGGTGGTGCATAGAACAACATAATATTATGATATTCTTCTTAATATTATGACTTGAGATATAAAGTGATAATTACTTAGGAATCACCTAAGCATATTTAAGTAAATTGGTGTGAATAGGATCTAGATGGTGAACTAATTAGGTGAAATACTTTGTTCACATCAACACTTTCTAGATAGATAGATAAAGAGAGAAGGAAAGCCATACGAAATTTGATAGAATAAACATTATTATCTAGCAATAATGTATTAATAATCCATTAATAAATACATTTTTTTTAAAAATGAAATATAGAAAAATGGGTGACCCTTTAGGGGAGATCTCCCTTTGTGGGGGTTCAACACCTTTTTCCTATTTCATTAAATAAAGAGAGGGGGTTTGATGGATTTGGATAAGGTATATCATTGAAACTGTGTAAAAGGTGAATCAACCTACCCTTGAACAAATCTGAAATGAACCTAAGGATGAAATGCAATTATTCAACTAGCCTAATGATGCTAGTGACTGTTCTGATGCAAATACAATAGATCTGAGATATCATAGAGAAATTCAGACTTCAAAAATGGATTGAGTAGGATACTATGCACCTGTGGTATAAATTTGAGCTTGATTTTGCTGGATGTTTCCTCCAGGGGTGCCACTATCCTTGTAGAGATAATCTAGATATCTTTTCACAGTCCTCTGGTGCCAGATGAAAGCTTCCATTTTTTACTTGTTTCACTGTCGAATCATTTTTGGATAATTATGTAACTATTTTTTTGTGATTTGTCAAGATATAGGGTTTGATTGCAACAATGAATAATTGTTCTTCAAACTTTCTCCAATCCTCTTCAAACCTAGAACCAACACATTCAAAGAGAATAAAAGTTGTTCCATTTAGAGGCTTGCCTTAGTCAAACCCCATGTTAGTGTTTCCACTTCCAAAAAGGAAATGGCAATGATAAAAAACCTATCCTTTTAAGGGACAAGGCTAAATGATAAAAGGAATGATGAACCAACAATGGATTGCAACTCACCACCCTTCAATGGCTTCCTTGAAGGATTGAAGTCATACAATCTCCTAAAGGCTTGAATGTTGCTTTCTTGATTTTCCTGAAGACCTACAAGGGATAGATCTCACAAAAAATATGAAAACATAAACATGAATGAGATCATACACACTTTGACATGATGCTTGGATCTTGAATTGTTGCAATAAATCACTAAAATATTGCTCTTGACTTGCTTGATAATGCTCTTAACAATAATTTCTCCAATAATTGCTTGTTATATTTCAAATGATGTAATAACTAGGTATTTATACACAATTATTCTAATTTTTCAAAATGAAATCCTGACAACTGACTTTAGATATTTGAATTTCAAATAATAAAATTCTGACACTGACATATTTGATTTTGGAGCCAAAATAGGGGGACATAGGTGCCCTAGGCACCAATGTCCCAGACCTATTTTTTGGGAATTAAGGAGTTGAGGGAAAAGTATGAAATGAATGCATTTTTTTGTGCTTGAAATTTCTTGGAAAATGATAAAATAGGCCATGGAATGCATAATTTAGGGAAATAGGTGTTCAATTATGTCTAATTACTTAATGGGGAGCAAAACATAGTGTGAAATTGCCATGGGTGAAAATTTATGATGTTATATTTAGCCCCCACTTTAGTGAGAGTATGAACTTATGCTCAGACTCACACTAAAGTATAAAGTGTGTCAAGAGGGGTCCAATTATCCAAATTTTGAAGAGATAGAATGGAAAAAGATCAAGGGGGAGTGCACAAGCCCCCATGATTGAAGACCCCATGGAAAAACAACATAAGCACAAAGCAACACACATCTATGAAATGTAACAAGACAACATACACAAACGTACATGATAAAAACACAAAGCATGCATGATGAAAACACATGGCATGATATAACATAAAGATGATGATGAAATGAAAACAAACATGATGAAAACACAATGCAAACATGAAGGAGACATACAAAAGACACATTAAAACACAAGGTTAGTACTAAAATGATTCGAGTTAGTAAGGTAAAGAGAGCTAGTTATTGACTTCGTTGATTCTATAGTAGATTGAGATCTAGACGAAGCTATTTTATAGTAGAAGTGAAAGTTATAAATCCATTTCTAGATGCAGCTTGAGCAGATGTTACAACTTCACTAATTAAATTCATTGATCGAGTAAAAGCAATGGATCCAAATCCAGTAGACCCTATTGACCAAGGAGGTTTAGTACCACATGGTATCGTAGATGCTTTGCTCGAATTAGATCTTCTAGAGAAGAGACTGGTCTTAAATATGTATCCAATACCAAACACCATCCATCGAATAAGTGTTAGTCAAAGGAATGCTCTCATGAGGACTAGCAAGTTATGTTATGCCAAATCACTCATGAGCCACATGGATCCACTGGCTAGCAAGTTGTGTTATGCTAGGTTTCCATGCAATATGATGGGTTCCACAAGTCTAGCAAACTATGTTATGCTAGTCACTCATGAAACACATAACTCTACTATTAAGAAAGTTACATTATGCTTGGTGGCCATGTTAAAATATGTGCTTAAGTTCATGGCCCAATAAGATCCATTATATTGAATCCGCGAACTATATTTCCAATGTTGGAAGTTTGTCATTGATATGCTTGTTGGAAACATGAGCATGGGTGTACAATATCTAGATGTAGTGTTGTCATTGATGTCAACATTGTGATTTGGTATGGATATTGATGTGAAAACCATTTGGTGAATCATGAGTGTGTATATATATGATGATCCAATTCATAGTTGTGAGAAGGTTTGATTCAGTGTAGACAGTAAGTTGAAGAATTGGCTAAGTGTTAAAATACAGTTTTTAGTGTATAGGGCATATGGTTTTTGGTACACATTAGTTCGACTTGTAGAATATTGCTCTACGGTTCCAATGATTTTTTTTGGATGTTAGAGGAGTTTGAATCCAAATTTTCATGTCTTTTGGCCCTTTGGTGAAGAAGTTATGAATGATAGTATATCGGGTCTACTAGTGATAGAGTTTTCCAGTGTAGACTATATGTTTTGATCAATCCACATTTCACTACAGAAGATTATTTGGTCTTACAAATTTCTAGAGGTTCTTACAGGTGTTAGGTGCACCTATGTTTCATATGGTGTGAAATTTGGAGATCCACGTGTCGGTTTGAGGATGATCAGTTGGTGGATTTTGATGTTAGATCACTAACGGTGTTGGCCTAATATGTTTTGATTTGTGTGGAGTTTAAATAAGTGTTGATGCATTGTGGGAGCTATTATAGGTCCATGCTGACCTATTTAGACTAGTTATAAGTTTTGATTGTGGAATTTAGTATGTTTTGTTTTGAAAAGTTATAATATGCATGATACATCTAATTAGGCCGACCTAATTGATGTTGCAAGGGTTGTAGATGTAATGAGTATAAGTATAGGATCAATTTGGTATTGGAAGATGATGATAGAAAATATGCAAGATTAGTTATTGTAAATTGTGTGAATTTAATGAGAACGCGAAGTAGAGCAGAGTGTTAGACCAAAGCGGTATGAAGTGTGTCAACTTTGTGTATTAAGCTTTAGTGGAACTATAATTCTTGCATATTGTAGATGCAATTGTAGTAGTTCAAATCTAGGTAGTGAACCACCCCTCTCTTCCATCTTTCTTTCATTTTATGGGTAGTGAGTCCACTAAGTTATTCCAAGGTTGATGCAAAATTAGATTTCAATATGTTAGTTAATAATTTGAATTATTTCAAAGATTTAGATGATTTTACAAATTCAAGAAAGGAAAAAGGAATTGGAAGAACAAAATGACAATGTTCAAATTCAAGTTTCTTTTCTATTTATAATGAATAAAATTTTCATTGTGTCTTATTTTAATAAAGGTGAATTGTGTGATGAATATAATTTCAGTATTTTCTACTTTGAGTTTTTATGTTGGTCCATGTATGGTTAAAATAGTAGTTGACTATTACAAGTGGTGCAATAATTTATAAATTGTTGTGACAGATAACTAATTTTTTTGAAGAACCAGAACTGACTATAATAGGTGTGTACTTGATGGAACAATAGGGCACCGAAGAAGGGTGTCAATATAGCAAAGAATAATTGATTAACAAAGGCAGGGACAATATATAACTAATGGAGAACAGGAACAAGATCCAATTATAGGAAAATAGCTCGAAGAAAAAGCGAAACAAATCCACACATCATGGAGAAATATTATGATGACTTTTCCTTCCATACAACTAGAGGGAGAGATGAATTTCATGAATATTTTTCTCTTGAAATGAAATTATGTAGGCAACTTTCCTAACATAAAATTCTTGAAGTGAGTTGTGAAGAAACAACACTATACAATTTGAGCTTTCCGCTCAAGTGGAATTTTTGTAATTGTCTCTTACTTATTAGAAGGTACCATTCTCATGTTTCTCAAAGAGATGCAATTTTTTTTGGTGTTTTGTTTTCATCATGTCCTATTTTAATAAAGGTAAATTGTGTGATGAATGGACTTTCAATGTTTTGTACTTTGAGTTTTTATGTTGGTATGTGTATGGTCAAAATTTTGTGATGTAATATTTGGGTGTCAATATGCAGTACTAGTACTTTGTCATCTTGATGGTACTTTCTAGTTCTTGAAAAAATAGGTTTTGACAAGCTTATGCAATAGTTGTTTGGTGCTCTCTTCTATCTTTCTTTCATTCTGTGGGAAATGAGTTCATTGGGTTATTCCAAGGTTGATGCAAAATTAGATTTAAATATGTTAGTTAATAGTTTGAATCATGTCAAAGATTCAAATGATGTTGTAGATTCAAGAAAGGAAAAATGAATTGGAAGAATAGAATGATAAAGGTTCATATTCAAGTATCTTTTTTATTTATAATGAAGAAAATTTTCATTGTGTCCTATTTTAATAAAGTTAAATTTTGTGATGAATAGAATTTTAGTGTTTTATGCTTTGAGTTTTTATGTTGGTCCATGTATGGTTAGAATAGTAGCTGACTATTGTAAGTGGTGCAATAATTTATATATTTTTCTGACAGATAATAATTTTTTTTGAAAAACTAGAAATGACCGTAATATGTGTGTGGTTAATGGAAGAATAGGGCACCGAAGAAGGGTGGCAATATAGAAAATAATAATTGATCAACAAAGGTGGGGCCAATATATAGCTGATGGAGGAGAGGGCCAAGATCCCACTATAGGAGAAGAGCTCGAAGAAATAAGTGAAATAACTCCACATATTATTTCGATGAGGAGGAATATTATGAGGACTTTTCCTTTCATACAACTAGAGGGAGAGATGAATTTTATGAATATTTTTCTCTTGAAATGGCATTATGTAAGAAACTTTCCTAACATAAACTTTTTGAAATGAGTTGTGAAGAAATAACACTATATAATTTGAGATTTCCACTCAAGTTGAAGTTTTGTACTTGTCTCTTACTTATTAGAAGGTACCATTCTCACTTTTCTCAAAGACTGAAAATAGATCACCAAAAAAATATTGCATCTCTTTGAGAAAAATGAGAATGGTACCTTCTAATAAGTAAGAGACAAGAACAAAACTTCAACTTGAGCGAAAAGCTCAAATTGTATAGTGTTATTTTTTGACAACCCATTTCAAAAATTTTATGTTAGGAAAGTTGCTTAGATAATGCTATTTCAAGAGAAAAATATTCATAAAATTCATCTCTCCCTCCACTTGTATGAAAGGAAAAGTTCTCATAATATTCATCCTCATCAAAATGATGTGTGGAGTTGTTTCGCTTATTTCTTCGAGCTCTTCTCCTATAGTTGGATCTTGGTCCTCCTCTCCATTAGTTATATATTGGCCCCACCTTTGTTGATCAATTATTCTTTGCTATATTGCCACCCTTTTTTAGTGCCCTGTTGTTCCATCAACCACACACCTATTACAGTCATTTTTGGTTCTTCAAAAAAATTAGATATTTGTCAAAAAAATTTATAAATTATTGCACCATTTACAATAGTTAACTGCTATTTTGACCATACACAAACCACCATAGAAACTCAAGGTAGAAAACGCTAAAAGACCATTCATCACATAATTTACCTTTATTAAAATAGGACATAATGAAAAAATTTATTCATTATAAATAGAAAAGATACTTGAATCTAAACCTTTTCATTTTGTTCTACCAATTCCTTTTCCCTTTCTTGAATCTACAACATCATCTAAACCTTTGACGTAATTCAAATTACTAACATATTGAAATCTAATTTTGCATCAACCTTGGAATAACCTAGTGGGCTCCCTACCCACAAAATGAAAGAAAGATAGAAGAGACCACCAAATAAATATTACATGAGCTTATCAAAACCTATTGCTTCAAGAACTATAAAGTCTCATCAAGATAGAAAAGTACTAATGCATATTGACCCCCAAATATTGCATCACAAAATTCTGACCATACATAGGCCAACATAAAAACTCAAAGTAGAAAACACTAAAAGTCCATTCATCACACAATATACCTTTATTAAAATAGGACACAATTAAAATAGAGAACCAAATAAATATTGCATCTCTCTGAGTAAAATGAGAATGGTACCTTCTAATAAATAAGAGACAAGTACAAAACTTCAACTTGAGTAAAAAGCTTAAATTATATAGTGTTATTCCTTGACAACTCATTTCAAAAAGTTTATGTTAGGAAAGTTTCTTACATAATCCCATTTCAAGAGAAAAATATTCACAAAATTCATCCCTCCCTCTAGTTATATGAAAGACAAAGTCCTCATAATATTCCTCCTCATCGAAATGATGTGTGGAATTGTTTCGCTTATTTCTTTGAGCTCTTCTCCTATAGTTGGATCTTGGTCTTCTTTTTCATTAGTTATATTGGACCCACCTGTGTTGATCAATTATTCTTTACTATATTGTCACCCTTCGTTGGTACCCTTTTGTTCCATAAAGCACAAACCTATTACAATTATTTTCCGTTCTTCAAAAAAATTAGTTATCTGTCACAAAAATTTATAATTTATGGCACCACTTACAATAGTCAACAACTATTTCTACCATACACAAAAAAACATAAAAACTCAAAGAAGAAAACACTGAAAGTCTATTCATCACACAATTTACCTTTATTAAAATAGGACACAATAGAAATTTTATTCATTATAAATAAAAAACATACTTGAATATGAACCTTGTCATTTTGTTATTCTAATTCCTTTTTCCTTTCTTGAATCTGCAACATCATCTAAATCTTTGATGTAATTCAATTTATTAACTAACATATTGAAATCTAATTCTACATCAACCTTGGAATAACCTAGTGGACTCACTTCCCATAAAATGAAAGAAATATAGAAGAGAGAGGCAGATCACTGCCAAGATTTGAACTACTACAATTGCATCTACAATATGCAAGAATTACAATTCCAATGAACCACAATACACAAAGTTAACACACTTCATACTACTATGATCTAACACTATGCTCTACTTTGTATTCTCATTACATTCGCACAATTCACATTAACTACACTTGCATATTCGCTATCATCATCTTCCAAAACCAAACTAATCCTATACTTATACTCATTACATCTGCAACCCTTGCAACAACAATTAGGTTGGCCTAATTAGATTTATCATGCATATTATAACTTTTTGACCCAAAACATACTACATGTCATAGTAAAAACTTATAACTAGTCTAAAATGGTCAGAATAGACTATAATAGTTGTCACATAATGCATCAACACTTATTTAAACTCTGCACAACTCAAAACATAGTAGGTCAGCACCGTTGGTGACCTAACACAAAATCCACTAGCTGATCATCCTCAAAGCAACATGTAGGCCTCCAAACTTCATGACACATGGAACATAGGTGCACTTGAAACCTATAAGCACCTCCAAAAATCCATAAGACCAAATACTCTTTCGCGGTGAAGTGTGTGTTGATCAAAACATATATTTTGCACTAGAAAACTTTGCCACTACTATCATTCATAACTTCTTTTCCAGATGGCCAAAATACATGAAACTATGGATTCAAACTCCTCTGAAATCCAACAAAATTGACTTTGAATCGTAGAGAAAGATTCTACAAGTCAGACTAATGCATACAACTGGATGACCTGTACATTAAAAACTGCATTTTGACACTTAGCCAAATCTTCAACTTACTACCTGCACCAGATCAAACCTTCTAGCAACTATGAATTGGATTATCATATATACACACTCGTTCTTCACAAAAAAAATTGCACATTAATATCTATACCAAATCACAATGTTGACATCAATGAAAAAACTACATCTAGATATTGTACACCCATGCTCATGTTGCCAACAAGCATATTAATGAAAAACCTCCAATATTAGCAAGATATTTCATGGATTCCATATAACGGAGCTTATTGGATCATTAACTTGAGCACTCCTTTAACATGGATGTCGAGAATAATGTAACTTTCTTAACAATAGAGCTATGTGTTTAATGAGTGTCTAGCATAACATAGCTTGCTAGCCTTGTGGAACCCATCATATTGCATGGACACCTAGCATAACACAACTTTCTAGCCAATGGATCCATGTGGCTCATGAATGATTTGGAATAACATAACTTTCTATTCCTCATTAGATTTCCTTTGTAGTGTAGTCACGATAGGAGGGACCTCAAAGAAAATAGTCTAGAACATGTAACAAGAGTTACACAACAAAAGCCACATGAAATATGGAGGAAAATGCAGATTCTAACATTCATATTATCAGAAATTTTAGTTACAATTAGCTTACAACATCCAGGCTCACAGATTGGGCTCACAAGCCTGATACAACATGCTCAAAATATAGTATTCCTATATGCTCCTTAATACGAGCTGAAATCTTACATATCAAGTCCAATATTCATCCACTTACTATCCTAATGATCTGTTACAATGATTTATATCACATTTGGAGATCTAGAATCCTCCACATTGGCCAAAGATCATTACAATCTTTGATGAAGGAAACGTAACATGTGTGTGAAATAGGTCGGCCTTAAATTTGAATTTCTCCTCAACAGGTGCATAGGATGAAGTGTAGACCAAAATTAAGGTTGGGGACACTCCACGAAACAATTCAAAACACACTGTAAGGATTCGCAAGTTACGGGAAGGATCCACAAGAGACAAAACTAACTGTTAGGCTTGAAACTGTTCTGGTGCTTTGTTCTAGAAACTCACTTAATCCAGATGTGATAACTTTCCAAAAAAGATCCAATTGTTCTAAAATCTTGAATAAGGGAAAATGAACATGTCCATGGTGATGAAATGCTAAATCTACCAACTTGAACTGAATAAGAACTGAACAAGAACAAAACTAAAATGAAAATATTTTTGGTTGATGCAGATTGCAAAGAACCAAGGATGCTCTTGCATTAGACATCCGATTATTTGAAAAGTGAGTCCCTCACTTTGTTGGTGCTAAAGGAAAACCAACACGGTCTACCTTAGCCTGATAAATCCAAGAAGAATTCTCCACTGGTCCGCCTTTCCACTTCACAAGATATTCTTTGTACTGTCTTCCACATTTTTTCCTCCCATCTCTTATATCCAAAATCTCTTCTATCTCATCTAATTGTTGTTTAGGAAACTGTTTCTCCAATTTTTCTTTATTGTATTCATTGAATTCTACTTCATGGTACTGATGTAGATCTGCAATGTTGAATATAGGTGATATACCCATGCCATCTAGTAACTCTACTTCATATGCATTTCTTGAATCAAATTTCTTCAAAATATTATAGGGTCCAAACTTCCTCATCTTGATCTTATTGTATGTGCCAACTAGAAATATTTCCTTCCTCAAATACACCATCAGTTCATCTCCAACTTCAAACTCCTTATGTCTCCTCTTTTCATTTGCTCACTGCTTATACTTCTAGTTCATATCTTCCAATTGTTGCTTTACTTGAGTATGCACTTTCTTCATATGTTCTACAAATTCCTCTTCTCTTTCACTCCTTTTATCTTCCTTACTGATGTCTCACAACTTTGATATACCTCTAGGATGAACTCTAGTAACAATCTCAAAAGGTGTCTTTCTAGTACTCTTGTTCACTGAATTATTGTAAGCAAAATTTGCTTGTGCAAGGACTAAATCCCAACTTCCGGTCTTCTCCCAACCAAACATCTCTAAAAATTCCCCAAACTCCTATTTACTACCTTTGTCTGTCCATTAGTCTATGGGTGAAAAGTAGAACTAAACTTTAAATCTTTCTTTAACTTATTCCAAAGTGTCCTCCAAAAGTAACCAACTAACTTTGTATCTCTGTTTGAAATAATACTCCTAGGTAATCCATGCAATCTGACCAGTTCCTTGAAAAACAATTTTGTTGCATGTACTACATTTTTTGTCTTCTTTTACAAGGTATGAAGTGTGCCATTTTAGAAAATCTATCCACCACCACAAATATAGAATCATTACCTCTCAGTGTCTTAAGCAAGCCAAATATGAAATCCATGCTGATATCTTCCCAAGGTTTCTCTAAAACTATTAAAGGCTTATACAATCCAACATTCTGACTACTCCCTTTTGTAGCTTGAAAAACTCTGCAACTCTACACAAATATCCTAACATCCTTATGAATCTATGGCCAAAAGTAATTCTCACTCACCAATGCTAGTCTTATCAATTCCAAAGTGTCCTTCCAATCCTCCATTATGTTTTTCCTTCATCAAGCTATCCCTCATTGAACTCTAGGGTATACACAACTCATTCCCTTGAAACAACATATCCCCCTGAATGAAATAATCCAACCATTGACTCCTATCCTCCAAGACTGGTTCTTTACAAGCTCTCCAAGGTTCTACAAAATACGGGTCTTCCTCATACAAGTTCTTCAATTCATCAAAGCCTAATAACTCCACTCTCATCTTTTCCAATAAATTCCTTCTCCTACTCAAAGCATCAACAACTCTATTGGACTTTCCACTCCTATTTTTCAAAATAAAAGTATAACTTTGCAAGAATTCCAACCATCTCATGTGTCTTTGATTCAACTTACCTTGATTGTTCAAATATTGCAATGCCTAATGATCTGTATACAACAAAAACTCCTTAGGTAGAAAGTAATGTTTCCACTTCTTCAATGCTTGAACTATGGCATAAAACTCTTTGTCATACATTGAATACTTCTCCTAGCATCATTCAATTTCTCACTGAAATAAGCTAAGTTGGTCTTCCTTCTTGACTTAAGACTGCTCCACTTGCATCACAGTCTACCTGAAATACGTTATTAAAGTCTAATAGAGCCAACATAGGTTGCTCAGTCACCTTCTATTTCAACAACTCAAAACTTTTGTCTACTCCAAATGTCCACCTAAAATCTTTCTTATCCCCTCTCATTGTTCTTTTCATAGGACTACAAATAGAATTGAAATTCCTAATGAACTTCTAGTAGAAACTATCCAATCCATGAAATGATCTTACCTCTCCAATTCTTTCCAGTGTAGACCATTCAACAATTTCTCTTACCTTCTTAGGATCCATCCCCAATCCATCTGCAAATATTACAAATCCCAGATATACCAATTCTTCCTTCATGAAAATACACTTCTGAATGTTTATCGACAACTACTCTTCTCTCAACCTCTGCAAAACTTGTCTTATATGCAACAAATTTTCTTCTCTAGTCTTACTAAAAATCAAGATCTCATCCAAATAGACAATCACAAACCTACCCAAGAGTTTCTTCAATACCTCATTCATCAACCTCATGAAAGTACTCAGTGCATTTGTTAGTCCAAAAGGCATCACCAACCACTCATATAATCCTTCATTTATCTTGAATGTTGTCTTCTACTCATCCCCTTCTCTAATTCTAATATGATGATATCCAATCTTCAAACCTATCTTTGTAAAGTATTTAGCCCCACTTAAACAATCTATAATGTCATTCATCCTAGGCAAATGAAATCTATACTTCACTATAATTTTGTTTATGGCTCTAGAGTCAGTACACATCCTCCATTCTCCATCCTTCTTAGGTGCTAGCATAGTAGGTATTGCAAAAGGACTTAAGATTTCTCTAATCAAACCCTTCCTCAAAAACTCTTGCACTTGTCTATTCAACTCTTCATTCTCTACCTGTCATTCGGGTGTTGCTTTTATTAGGCAAACCAGCTCGTGAATCAAATCCATGCAATGACTAATACTCCTTAGGTGGCAATCCATCAGGTACATTATCTGAAATGATATTTTCATATTTTTTTAGCAACTCCTTTATCTCCTCTGGTTGTTCTTCTATATGCTTCAAGTCTTTATCCTTCTTAGGAACCAAGGCATAGCACATGTTCTCATGTCTCATTCCATCCAAAAATATCCTTCCATCAACCAAAAAAATTATAGCATTTGTACAAACCTCAACTTTAGGAACATCCTCCAATGGCAACGAAGTATACTTCATCCCATTAGCAACAATGGTATGTGTTCTTCTTTCCATCATGAATAGTTTTTCTATCATACTACCAAGGCCTTCCCAACAAAACATGGCATACATCCATAGGCATGATATCGCACAAAAATTCATCATGATAATTTCCTATCTTCAATTTCACCGAACATTGTTCACTTACCAGTATCTTATGCTCTCTTGAATCCATGCTATCTGATAGGGCTTCAGGTGTTTCAATCTTTCCAGCTTCAATTTGGTCACCATTTCTTCAAAAACTAGGTTCTCAGAGTTTCCACTATCAACAATCACTCTGTAACATTTACTAGCTACCTTTCATCTGGTCCGGAATAAATTCTTTCTCTGCAACAATTCCTGCTCCATCTCACTTTGACACAATACTCTTCTATCCAACAATACTTCTCCCTCTTCCAATTTATTAGATGATCTGAAATGATCCTCCTCAGCAAAGGTTGTTCTTCTACTGTTCTCTATCTTTTTGCTTGTCTCTCCCTGATTACATTCAAATGCTCTATGTTCTCCACCACACTTAGAATAAGTTCCCCTGCATATTCTTTTCTCCCATCCTCTATCATCTTTTCTATAACCCTAATTCTGGTAACCACCATATCCTCCTCTTCCGTAAGAGTTTCCATCATCTCTACGATACAAATTATCATTCTTACTAACTTCATTATCTTTATTATAATCTACAAAAGATCCTCTTCCTCCTTTGGTAAAATTTCTTTCTCTTTGAAATATTCCATCTCTTCCTCTCTTTCTCTGCTCATGTCTTTTATTTAGCTTCTCTTATGCTTTTAGGGCACATTGATATGCCTCCTCCACACTCAACAACTTGATCAAATTGATCTCATCCTATATAGACGGCTTCAAGCCATTCAAATATCTAGCTACTTGCTTGGTCTCATCCTCTGAATGTATGGATTTGATATTCAATTTGTAGAACTCCTTAGTATACTATGTCACATTTGACTCCTACTTCAAATTCTGCAACTTCTAGAATAAACCGATCTGATAGTCTGCAAGCATAAACTTTGTCTTTAACTTATTCACCATCCAATCCCATGATTTTATCTTCTCCTTTCCTCTTCTTTTCCTATGTCTGTAAATGTTCCCACCAAAGGGATGCATGTCCTTGCAGCTTTGTACAAGAAAAATTTCACCTTCTTGTCTTTGGTGATACCTTCAAAATCAAAATACTTCTCCATCTCCATTATCCAATCAAGCAATTCATCTAAATCCAACTTACCACATAATCTGGTGGATTGAAATGTGGTTTAGTATTTACTCTAGTTAGGGCTCTTATGAACCTCTCTTCTCCTTGATCTAGGCCAGGTTGATTTTCTCTTTCCTTTCTTCCTATTCTTCTACCTCTTCATCACTCACATCATCAACTAGTCGACCTCTCCTCTAGGCTATTTCGACTGTTTCTAATCTAGCAACAATTCCCCTCAACATCTCCATTATAGTTGGGTCTACACTTTTGTGCGCTCCATTTTGTCTACCATTTATTTTTCTTGCCATCTTTACATAAGTCCTTTATAGCTACAAGTTGGATCCTTAGTTTTCCACCCCACAACAAATCTTCAATAGGACTCTACAAATTCTAACGATCTATCATGGAACAAATCTTGTTCTGATACCAATTTGGTGTAGTCACGGTAGGAGGGTCCTCAAAGAGAATAGTCTAGACCATGAAACAATAGTTACACAATTCATAAACCACATAGAATATGGAGGCAGATGTAGATTCAAACATTTATATTACTATAAATTTTAGTTACAATCAACTGGCAACATCCGGGTTCATAGATTGGGCTCACATGCCTGATACATGCTCGAAATAGAGTATTTCTATATGCTCCTTATTATTAGCTGTAATCTTACATATCAAATCCAATATTCATCCACTTACTATTGTAATGATCTGTTACAATGATTTATATCACATTCAAAGATCTAGAATCCTCTGCATTGGCCAAAGATCATTACAATCTCCAATGAATGAAATGTAATGTGTGTGTGAAATAGGTCAGCCTTAAATTTGAATTTCTCCTGAAAATGCATAAGATGAAGTGTGGACCAAAATTAAGGTCGGACACTCCACAAAAAATTGAACACATCGCAAGGATCCTAAGTTATAGGAAGGATTTGCAAGAGACAAAACTAGCCGTTAGGCTCGAAACTGCTTTGATGCTCTATTCTATAAACTCTCACTTAATTTGGAAGTGATAACTTGCTAGAAAAAGATCCAATCATTTTGAAATCTTGAAATAAGGGAAAATGAACATGTCCATAGTGATGAAATGTTGAATCTTCCAACTTGAAGTAAACAAGAACCGAATAGGAACAAAACTAAAATGAAAATATTTTTGGTTGATGCAAGATTGCAAAGAACCAAGGATGCTCCAACATCACTTTGACTAACACTTATTCAATGAATGATGTTTGGTATTTGAGACATATTTAAGACCAAGGTCTCTTTACCTTACCTACTTGAATCCTTTTAGTACTAACCTTTTGTTTTATTGTGTGTCTCCTTTGTGTTTGTATTGTGTTTGCATCATGTTTTTTAATTTCATCATCATCTTTATGTTATATCATGTCATGTGCTTTCATCATGCATGCTTCATGTTTTCATCATGTACGTTTGTGTATGTTGTCTTATTGCATTTTATACATGTTTGTTCCTTTGTGCTTATGTTTTTTTTCCATGGGATCTTTGATCCTAGGGGCTTGTGCACTCCCCCTTGATCATTTTCCATACTGTCTCTTTAAAAAATTGGACAATTGGACCCCTCTTGACACATTTTCTACTTTAGTGTGAGTTTGAGCATAAGTTCATACTCTCACTAAAGTGGGGGCTAAATATAGCATCATAAATTGTCACCCATGATAATTTCACATTATGTTTTGCTCCCCCTTAAGTAATTGAACCTATTTGTATACCCATTTTCCTAAATTGTACATTCCATTTCCTATTTTATGATTTTCCAACAAATTGCAAGCACAAAAAAATGCATTCATTTAATACTTTACACTCAACTCCTCAATTCCCAAAAAATAGGTCTAGGACATTGGTGCCTAGGGTGCCTATTTCCCCTATTTTGGCTCCAAAATCAAATAGTTGGTGCCAAAATTTTATTATTTGAAATTCAAATATGTAGAGTCAGTTGTTGGGATTTAATTTCTAAAAATTAGAATAATTGTGTATAAATACCTAGTTATTGCATCATTTGAAATCTAACAAGCAATTATTGGAGAAATTATTTTCAAGAACAATATTAAGCAAGTCAAGAGCAACATTTTAGTGATTTATTGTAGAAATTCAAGATACAAGCATCATATTAGAGTGTATGAGTTCATTCATGTTTATGTTTTCATATTGTTTGTGAGATCTATCCCTTGTAGGTAATCAAGAAAATCAAGCAAGCAACATTCAAGCCTTAAGGAGATGTGTATGAATTTAGTCCTTCAAGGAAGCCATTGAAGGATGTTGAGTTTTAATCCATTATTGGTCCATCATTTTTCCCTATCCGTCAAAAGGTTAGGTTTTCTATCATTGGAATTTCCATTGTGGAAGTGGAAACACTAACATGGGGTTTGACTAAGGCAAGACCCTAAATGGAATAAATTTTCTTCTCTTTGAATGTGCAGGTTCTAGGTTCAAGGAGGGTTGGAATAATTTCAAAGATCAATTATTAATTGTTGCAATCAAACCCTACATCTTGACAAATCATAAAAAATTAGTTATATCATTATCCGGTAGTGATCTAACGGTGTGACAAGCAGAAAATAGAAGATTTGATCTGGCACTAGAGGACTACAAAAATAGATCTAGAATATCTCTACAAGGATAGCAATGCCCCCAGAGGAGATATACCACAAAACCAAGCTCAAATTTATACCACAGGTGCACAGTGTCCTACTCAATCCATTTTTAAAGTCTGATTTTTTTTGTGATATCTCATATCTATTGTTTTTGCATTAGAACAGTCATTAGATTAGACTAGTTGAATCATTACATTTCATCCTTAGTTTTATTTCAAATTTGGTCAAGGGTAGGTTGATTTACCTTTTAGGCTGTAAGTCAATTATATACCTTATCCAAATCCATAAAATTCCCTTTATTTAATGAAACAGGAAAAGGTGTTGAACCCCCACAAATTGAGATCTCCCCCAAAGGGTCACACATTTTTCTATATTTCATTATCAATTTTTTTTACATTTATTAATGGATTATTACTACATTATTGCTAGATATTAATTTTTATCCTATCAAATTTCTTGTGACTTTATTTCTTTCTTTATCTATCTATCTAGAAATTTTTGATGTGAACAAGGTATTTTACCTAATTAGTTCACCATCTAGATCCTATTCACACAAATTTATGTATATTTACTTAGGTAATTCATAAATAATTATCAATTTATGTCTCAAGTCATAATATTAAGATGAATATCATAATATTATGTTGTCCTATGTCCCACATTGGCCTATATAACCAAGGGGTTCTCATTGTAATCTTAATCAATATAATTTATGTGCACATATTGTGTATTTCCATCCTATGATATAGCAGAGCACCAAAAAAATATTGCATCACTTTCTAAGAAAAATGAGAATGGCACCTTCTAATACTAATAAGAGACAAGCACAAAAATTCAACTTGAGTGGAAATATCAAATAGTATAGTGTTATTTCTTGACAAGTCATTTCAAAGATTTTATGTTAGGGAAGTTTCTTACATAATACCATTTCAAGAGAAAAAATATTCACAAAATTCATCTCTCCCTCCAATTGTATGAAAGACAAAGTCCTCATAATATTCCTCAATCAAATGATGTGTGGAGTTGTTTCACTTATTTCTTCAAGATTTTCTCCTATAGTTGGATCTTGGTCCTCCTCTCCATTAGTTCTATATTGGTCCCACCTTTGTTGATCAATTATTCTTTGCTATATTTCCACCCTTCTTTGGTGCCATGTTGTTCCATCAAGCACACACCTATTATAATCATTTTTGGTTCTTCAAAAAAATTAGTTATTTGTCACAAAAAGTTATAAATTATTGCACCACTTACAATAGTCAACTGCTATTCTGACCATACATGGACCAAAATAAAAACTCAAAGTAGAAAACACTGAAAGTCTATTCATCATACAATTTACCTTTATTAAAATAGGATATAATGATTTTTTTTTCATTATAAATAGAAAAGATACTTGAATATGAACCTTTTCATTCTATTCTTCTAATTCATTTTTCCTTTTTTAAATCTGCAACATCATCTGAATCTTTGATGCTATTCAAATTATTAACTAAGATATTAAAATCTAATTATGCATCAACCTTGGAATAACCTAGTGGGCTCACTACCCACAAAATGAAAGAAAGATAGAAGAGAGCACCAAACAAATATTGCATAAGATTATCAAAACCTATTGCTTCAAGAACTAGAAAGTACCATCAAGATGACAAATTACTAGTGCATAATGACCCCCAAAGGATTTTTAAAATCCACCTTCTTTGTTGGATATGAAGAAGGAAAAATATTTCAAATCACAAATGACTATGTAAATACTTACATCATCATCAAGCTCTATCAACAAAGAGACAATGGGAGGACACTCATGCATCATAAAACCTATTGAGTGTGATGACCTAGTGATTAACCATATCTTTGAGATTTTGAAAATCCAATATTGACTTCTTTTTATGTTCCTATATTTGAAAAATAGTCATAAACTTAAAAACATTTAATTTTGATTAAGATAAAAAAAATTCCATGACAAGAGTTCATTTCTAAAAATTGTTGATTTTTTTAATTTCTAACCATGAAAAGAATGACATATCTAAATAAACTCTAAATTAAAGAAATATATTTTGAAAATTTTGTAAAATCCCCAAAAGAGAAAAATATTGTGTCAT
>VDFB02307089.1:124642-139393 GCA_007258455.2 Sequoia sempervirens | reverse complement strand
TTATCTTCGCTCACTTTCAATTGATTCTCCAAATTTGACTTGTGAACCACACTGGATTTAACAGATGAGATGGGTGATTGACCCTGAAGAACTTGACTCTCTCCAAGGTCTTCCTCTATAATTTCTTTTTTTGCCTCTTGCTGATTTGGAGCTAGGGCAGCATTTATTCCAATCATAAAATCATCCTCTTCACCATCCAAATCATCCAACACATGAGATGATAGCATACTATCCTCAAGTAGTAGAAGAGGGACAGCGTTCCGAGCAACCATAGAACTATTAGGAGAATGCATCTCCTCACAAGGTTCATCAATGATGACTTCTAGGTTACCCAGCAAGAGACTCTTGCTCTCATTACCTTCATCCGCAATTGGTTCTTCAATTTCCTGAACTTCATGGTATTCATCTTCATCTTCAAATTGACAATCAGCATTATGCAACTCTGAATCTGTATTAGGGGTCTCCTCATCATCAAATATGTCCTCTATAAGATGTGCCTTACCTTTCCCAAGGTGTGTGACATACTGGAATTTATGTGCTCTTTTAGCTGCCATAGCTGTCACCAAACTGATCCATACCCTCGCCTCCTTAGCTGATATGATTTTTGCTTCTATCCAACTCCATGGTGTGGTATCCATGACATACCAAACATTATCAAATTGTAGGATCTTCTTGGTAAGAAACCTCCAAGTCTTCTTGAACAGCTCTCCAAAACAAAATGATTCATATGATCTTAGCAATTGTCCTTCCATTGTAGACGATGCATGACTAACCAAAATGAAACCAATAATGTTCCATTCCACACAAATGGACATAACACTTGTGGCCGATCCGTCAAGTGTGTGACCAACTACTCCACCTAACTCTATAACTTGAGCCTTTAATGGATTCTCAACTAGAGGTAACTCATGAGTCTCAAGATGTAAATTAGGTACACAAATAGGATTTTCTGAATCATGCTTCTTCTCTTGTTCACACTCATCTACACGTTTTTCTTGTTTGCTTACCTCAAGACGCTCCTCCTCTGCATGCTCAACTTCTACACATTCTTCCCTTGGAAGAAATAATGATCGAAGATAGGCTTCTCTTCGTTGTCTTGCTTGATCTATGTGATTGACTTGTTCCTTGATTTCTTGAAGGCGCTGTCTTGCTTGGGCAGCCAACAACTTTTCCTTCTTAGCTCTTTGTAACCAACTGTCACACAAGACTTGAGTTCTCTTGACATCTTCCATGGTAGGATGTATAAAATCAGAACCTTTGTGGCTTGAATCCACAATACATTCCTCATGTTTTACACACAAAATTTCAGTGCTAACATGGGAAGACTCTATAACATTATCATCTTCATATGATTGATCTATAACCTCATGATTATGTGACGATAATGGACTGTCGTTTGTAATCAGCAAATCAGAATTATCATCAAACCTATTTGTGGTGTCTTCATGTGCATTAACAATACCATCTTCAAGGTCACCCAACTCACAATTTGATTCCTTGCAATTACTATGTAGAGTTGGTGAGATAATGCTTTGCTCAAATAATGGATCATCTACAAAATCCATACCTTCATGCGGCTGATCAAGAACAATCTCTACATCACCAATGTAGAAATTCGTGTATACTTCACTTGTAGAAGAGGCAAGTAATTCTCCTTCTTTTGTAGATGCTTCATGTGTTTCTTCTTGTAAGGATAATGGGGCCACATTAGAATCATTACAAGATTCTATACTTATATCCCCATGTACTAAATCAGCATGTTTCTCAAACTCCTCATGAAGATTTTTGCAAACCTCACTAGTAGTTTTCCTATCCTATTTTTGTGCGAATAGATCAAGAGCTATCCCGTGGTATTGTTTCTTTGCCAAATCAGTCTTGTAGTGTAGCCTGGGATGCAAGTCCATGAAATCAATGAAAGGTAAATCTTTCTTAACAGATTGAGGGAGAGTATCATATTCTTTAAACATGCTAAATATTTCGTCCCTTTTATCCAGTTGTGTTGAATCTTTACTTGTAGATGTGGGTGAATCATTAGAGTGCCTGGATTGTTTCGAAAGAGAATCTTCATAACGCTGCAAATTATGAGCTAACTTCTGTTGTGTTTGAGCAAGGTCTTTCATTATTTTTTCCAAGCTAGGTGCCTTTTCCTTCTTTGATGAAGTAGGTAGGAAGGTAGGTAACAATCTTCCATCTTTAATTCTAGCCATTGACTCAACTGAAGTTTAAACAACTTATTTTTTTATACCCTCAAGCTGGCAGGATCCTGGCTCTGATACCACTGTAAGAATCCCAACTAGATCCTGACCAAAACTGAACTGTTTTTGGTTTGGTTTATGAATGTTTTGTTGCCCAGATTTGCATAAAACATTAAGATAACAGATATGCAAGAAATACAATGATTTTTGGAATTGAAACAACCTTCTATTTTGCAAAAAAAGTCTGATACAATTATTTGCAGGTCTGACTTTTATTTTCAGACTTTCACAATACTCAGAAAATGATTATAAATGATACCAATGACAACCACAAAACATACTCATTGATAGCTCCTTATATTAGATGAAATAGATGATACAATAATGCCAAAATAAGAATGATAGGAGCAGCTGCTGCTACAGTCTCCAGCTATGACTGAACTGCGTTGAAGATGTGAAGTACAGCTACAAAACCAGCAACTCCTTCAACCAGAATATATTGATATGCCAAAAATAGATGCCAAGACTGAATATAATCAGATCACATCTGAAGATGCAATTTCCAGCCACCAAACTGGAAACCCTAGTCGCCCAAAATCTTCAAACTTCATGAAACAAATGCTATTTCACTCAAAAATGTCCCTAGTCTGGATTGCCCAAGGTAGATTTGCTCAGAGAAATCCGTAGACCTCCAAATCTGATTTTTGACCAGGAACTTGTCTTCAAACCCTAGCTGTAAAATGCACCAAGCTTGCACAATTCTGCCCTATGATGAAACCTAGGTGATTTCACCTCTCAAACAAGGGTAAGGTAGCATCACCAAACCCAACTCAAGGGAACACCACCTTGAAGAAATTCTGAAACTTATTTCAGACAAGAGAAAACAAGTATCAATGCAAAACATAATAATCTCACAGCCCTCCATGCCTTTAAATAAGGCTTCTAGTCCAAACCGCCCTTAGAAGAGAATCAGATTTGTTTTCAATAAAATATTCAATTACTTCATGGCTAAGGCACCTAAACCGCCCTTAGGGAAGATCTGATTTTATTTAATTAAAATATTCTTTGCCTTCTTCTCCAAGGCACCTAAGTCGTCCTTATCCAAGGATCTGATTTTATTTATTAAAATATTCAATTTCTTCTTGGCTAAGTTTCCCCAAACCGTCCTAGGAAGATCTGATTGCCTTTTAGCCTTTTTGAGTATTTTAAAATTCTATTTTGGAAGCTTCCTTGAGCCACCCCAAGGAAGAGATCAGATTTGATCTTAAAATACTAATTTTTGGTAGCTTCTCCCTTAAGTCACCTAAACTGCCATAGGAAGGGGAAACTTCTAGAAGTTGATCAGATTTGATGAGGTCAACTCACCTCCTTGCTTGCTTGTCCTCCTTGTTTGCTTGGTCTTACAAATAGACCTCCTTGTCTACTTTAACTTGAAGTAGACCTCCTTTCTTGCTTTGACCAGCAAGTAGACCTCCATGTGTGCTTTGTAGACCTCCTTGACTAGCAAGTAGACCTCCTTGTGTGCCATGAGATAATGATAAACTAAGATCAACATTATGCTTGCTTGGTTAAGGATAATTTCTAAACACCAAAATTTGATATGCTTGGCCAAAATCATTCCCTTAATCTTGCCATCTAACCCATGGGAATGCGGGTTGGGCTAGAATCTAGTCATCATGATGTCACTCCGAGAATGGGGACATTACACAGGTGATGGAGGCAAAGAGCACCATTTATTTGTCTCTGAAAGTGTAAGAGCATTATTTTTTGATTGTCAGCCTTCAAGTTGTCATGTTTTGATAACTTTTTTAACATATACGTTGTTATTTATAAATTCACGTGGATCATATCTCTTCAATTAGGAGGACTTTGGTCCTCTATAGCTTGATTTTTAGGAAGGCTAGGGGAGAGATCCATCGCTTTCTCCTTCAAATACCATTTCGCTTTGGTTGGTGTTTGTCTTTTGAGCCCAACCTGTCAATTTTTTGTCTCCTCTTCTTGCGCTTCTCATTTTCATATTCAACACTATGCTCTCTTCCAATTCCACTTGCACATCCATGGAAAAGTATTTAATTTTTATATGTATTTATTCTTTTTACGATTGATCTCACTAGCTTAAAATGTTTTTTCTGACATTTTTTGCATTAGGTGATGCTCATAGTTTTGAGGCAGTGGGATTCAAACTAGAAACTTTTAATATTTATAACATGTATCACTAGACAATTTAACGACGTGTAATAGAAATAGTTATTTGACCTTAGTATGATTCAACTCTTTTTGATAGTTTGATTACAATTTGATAGCTCCATATATTATGCCAGACCAATTGTACTTTTAGTGCAAATATGGAGGAAATTAGAATGGGCACATCTATGCCAAAAAGGGTCAATCTCAACATTGAATTTGAGAGATATGTTTATGATACAATTTTTGGTTAACCGATGATTAAGAAAGGAATTAAATATCATGTTTTTATTTATATTTTGCTTGCTGAAAGTTTTGAGCACCTGTTGGAGAGATATTAGGAAGATTCTTGGCCAATGGTATATTTGAACAATTTTTTTTAATATTTTGGCTCAATGATTTTATGGTAGTTGGATGCAGACTCTCAATAATGCTATAGTTGAATAGAAACTAAATGAAAAAGAGGATTTTTCTGCAAAACACTCCTTTTATGTTATCATCTTGTAACTGCTGAAAATTTTGTGGCAAGCCCTCTCAATGGGACCACTAGGTAAGAAAACCTCAATGCTACTCTCTTGTTAGTTGAAGGCACACTTAACAGACCAAGTAAACTACTATAATAAGTATGCTTTGTTGAGTATTTGCAACTACTGGGTTTTCATCTACACATAATTATGCTCATAGATGGGACTAATTAAGCTTTTTTCATTTCAACCTACCAAGAGCTTCCACACATCAATCCATTTTCTCAATGATAGTTACCTTGTACTCCATCTCCTCTGGTAGCAACTCCTTGTCACTAGATTACTCCTTGCAACAAATGGGATTCTCTCCCACTACAACAGGGGAGAGTGTGAAACCAAGCTTTGCCTCTATGTCCTTGTTCCCCTGAATCAACATGTGCAAACTAGCTAGAATCATGTAGTCCTCAAATTATGACTTATTACTCTGGCCCACATGACCTTAATACCATGTCATTGTTGTCATAGTCCATGTGCAATTTGTATAAATTAGGTGCATTGGAAAGCATATTTGCACAGTTGGGGCTTTTAGCCACATCAAATACATTTTACCTGCCAATTGGTTGGTGCGGGTCCAGTAGCATTTCTTTCATCAGATGCTGAATGCCTCCCACCTCAATACCGTCCAAGCTTTTGGCTACCCTTGACATTCTCAGTATCCAATTCTACATGATGGGTTAAGGATTTTCTTGTTGATGTGATCAATTAAGGTCCTCTAAACTATTTGTTCATAATAAGACTCCTTGCTTTTGGTCGTATTGCCTATGGGCTTGATATTTTGTTAGTTGGCATGTAGAGTTCAGTTGAATTGCCAATAATAATTTGAGAGATATGTTTATGATGCAATTTTTGAATAAGCGATATGTGTAATGAGCCTTGCTCAAACTGATCACTAATTGCCCCAATTTGCAGCCTGGTAATTTCTTCAAACACTTTGTATGCAATGTGTGGGTGGCTGATATGTTGTTTTCAGATTTGCATTTGATGCTAGAAGGAATGCTAATGGATTTTGAAAGCTCAAATAAACTTCTACAACTACAATGCTTCTATGCAATTCCAATGAAGAACTAAGTGCATAAAGTGCATCTACAGCCAAGAGGCAATTTGTCAAACACTTGACATCTAAGGTCTAAGGCTGATTACAATGCATAAATCAACTATTAATCTAAATACATTCATATTCCTCCTTCAAGACAATTGTCATTTCAATGATGGTTTTCAAGCAGCTAAGATATTTGGCAAAATACAACTTATTCAATGGCTATCATAAATGCATATCTACAGCTAGAAATATTATTACTATGCAAAAATGCAATGCTAAATGAATGATTAACCAAGGAACCTGGTTGGAGTGAAGTTGCAAAAAACTGGAGATGGCGGAGCTACCAACAAACATCAAAGTGTGTCTTGTTGAAGACAAATCGAGCCCTTCTTTAAATCGCCCTTGTCCAGGTCTGAATATTAAAATTGAATAATCTGTAGCTCTTTGACCTCTTCTCAAGCATCAAAATTAATCTCCATCATCCAAGGGGAATGCCTTGTTGTAGCAAACAAATGCTATATTAAAAGACCCTTACTTGAATCAAACTGAACTCCTCTAATGGTCGTTCCTGTTGCAGATGTATATATTAAATCATTGTTCAGCTCCAACTCTTCAAAATGGTTTCCTTTAAGTCGCCTAAACCTCCTTGATCACCTGCCCACTTCTCCAAGTGAAATCGAAGTCAAAGGGAGCCTCCATGAGTAAAGTCGAGCTTCCCTATCCAGCTGGTACAGTCGCCCCTGTTTGGAGAAGATAATTTTAATAAAATTGTTGACTGCCTCCAAGTGCCAACACAGGCATCTAAAATGATCTCCAATTCTCTATGAACCAAGTGCCACCTTTAGAGCATGAAATTGATGGCTCAAGGAGCCTCTATGAACAAAAACGTGGCCTTCAAGACTGGAAATTCTTGACTGTAAGCAGCATGATCAAAAGAGACAGATGCAGCCTCCAACGTCTCCCTCAAGGCATCAAAATTTCATCTTATGATATTCTAAATATGGCGCCCCTATTGGAAGTGATTTGATGCATATAAGGAACCTCCTTGACTGAAATCAAAATACCATGAAGCTACCAGCATGTCAAAAATCTCAGAATTTTATGTCGGTTTTAGAGTTGCCTTGCATTCCCCGAAGAAGCAATGAATGTCATGGAAATAAAAGGTTACCAATCTCCAAAGAGGAATGGAGCTTGAAGTTTATGAGCTAGGATAAATGAAAATGCTCCTCCAAGGTGTCCTGTTTAGCTAGGACTTGGCTTTAGATTTTGCCCAATGTAGGTCGACCTTTCCCTTCAAATTCAATGCCATAAGACTCTAATCTTCAATGCCGGTAACTCATCGAGGCTTTAAAAATTGGCCTTAGGTCACAAATTTCTGCCTTAATGAAGTGACTGAAGTATCACCTCCAAGCTGCAATAATTCGGGTGATATTGCACACCCTCAAAATTGCTATCAATGGGAGTTTTCGTTCCCAAAGACACTGATTATCTGCAGACCACTTGGCTCCACAAATACTCAAGAAGAATCACCAATCATCAATTCATCAAATCTGGATACCTCAATAGTGAGACCTCAAGGTCTATTTATGCTTTTTCCTCTAGAGGTCGGCCTCAATAAAATAATATTATCTTTTTGTTTCTAGAAGATTCCAATATATTTTAATTTTTGCACTTTATAAAATATTAAAATATTATATTATTAATAAAGTGCATCTCAACATCAAATTATAAAATAAGGTTTCCATAAATAGAAATAATGATGAAATATAATGGAAAACCTTACTCCAATCATAAACTGAGCCAAGTAATCACCAAGTGACTGCAAAATGACTCTCTCACCATGCCTCATTAGCCTACGAGAGCCGTTAATAGGCTAATCCTGCTGATATGTCGATGTCAACTAGAAGGGGACATTACAGTCCGCCCTTCTTGAAATTGTTTGACCCCAAGCAATTCATCACCTGGATCCCACAAGAAGAACTGCATAATGTCCCTATCATCACCGAACAATTTCTGCAATACCAGCACTCGCACAATCTGCTGAATCAACTCATTCCCAAAACTGTGATAGCGAATCTGATGCAACCACACGATTGGAAAGCCACTACCTATTGCTTCTCGTTGTGCCACTCTAATACCTCCTATCTCTAAAACGCAGCAAGTCTCCAAGTTATGAATCAAATGATAATCATTATGAGAGAACAAAGTAGAAGACCTGCCAAACCCAAAATCACCATCATGAGTGCTAACTACTCCCTGGACAGAAGCCGGATCATCATGCTGCACCCTGTCAACCTCAACATCATCAGAACTGTGCACTTGAAGCAAGTCGTGTACATTTGGGTCAAATGCGAAACTGTATGCGCTCCGCACCGTGTACACATCAACAAACTCCTCCATGAGCTGCGTCTGACATCCCAGTACACTAGCAGGACTCCAAACATCTCTATCGCTACTCAACTCAGGGCTAGGGTCTAGAGTACGATCAACATCTATCTCAAAAAGTGGATTATCATAGGCCATAGTAGCGTCTGCCTCAAACAAAGGATTGTTCACAAATTGAACAACACCTCCAAACTGGTCAGAACCATACATCTCAAGTTCCATCTCCTGAACCACCTCTTTCTCTCCATCCAAATCTGAACTATAGCATGAGGCTGAATCAGCATCACTTCCCTCATAATCAATAGCATCATGTGTGTTGTCATCAATGCACCCATCTACATCTAAGGTACTGCTGCTATGTACCTCATAGGATGTCTCAGAAGATGTTGTAGAAGCCATATCCTCATACACTTTGTCTCCCACAATATCTGCATGTGCATCCCAAACATTATCCTGAGATTCCTTACCAACAAGTGAATTATCTGTAGTGTCCTTAGGAGACTCAACCAAAATTTCATCCTCATGCAACAAGTGCATCTCCAAATCTACCTCCTTCATGGCTTCTTCCTCAATGTACTCATGTGTTAAAACAAGGCCTTCCTCAATCTTCTTTACCTCATTATCTGTGCATTGGTGGTTAGGCTCCCGAAAACCTTTGCAAGTGAAGCATAGACCTTGTCTCCTCATGTCATTTTTGCTCATTATGGGAGTTCCTGTAACCTGATCATTGAGTTTAGATATAGAACCTTTTTCATAATTAGATTTAGAAGTTCTACTATTCCTGCTTACATTGTGCCCATGACTGAATTTTGTCCCTTTAGATGAAATTTTCTCCTTATACATCCTCCTAATAAACTTCACCAACCCAATCTTTTCGGGACTCATGATGACAACAAACTTCAGAAAATTATTAAGAGAGTACTGTGCTTTAATTTCATCTGGAAAACTCTGATAGTCCTCAAAGAGTCGAGGAGCTTCCCGTTCATAACTTTCCCTCATCTTGATGGCATCCTGTTCGATCTTTTCATGATTACTTTGCTGGTCAGTTTTTTTAGGTTCTGAATCCTCATAGGGAATCCACATTATTCTATGCGCCTTGCCCTTAGGTCTCAAAGGACAATCATGGTTTAAATTGTATGGCTTTTTGCAATAGGAACACAACTTTTTTTTTTGTGATGTTGGACCTTTGCTAGAAAGAAGTAAATTGGATCCTTTAGTTTGTCCAAACTCTGAAAGTGTTTGTTCTAAACGCAATAATGATTGTTCAAATCTTTCCACTACCTATTCATTACTAAACAATCTTGTCATGAAGCCTATTTCCATTGTCCAACTAAAAACCAAATCCAAACTGACTCTCACAAAAGATTCTCACACCAAATTAAATGCAATCATTTCCCCAACAGGTTGGCAGGAAACCGCTCTGATACCACTGTAACGAGCCTTGCTCAAACTGAACAATATTTGCCCTAATTTGCAGCCTGGTAATTTCTTCAAACACTTTGTATGCAATGTGTGGGTGGCTGATATGTTGTTTTCAGATTTGCATTTAATGCTAGGAGGAATGCTAATGGATTTTGAAAGCCTCAAATAAACTTCTACAATTACAATGCTTCTATGCAATTCCAATGAAGAACTAAGTGCATAAGTGCATCTTACAACCAAGAGGCAATTTGTCAAACACTTGGCATCTAAGGTCTAAGGTCGATTACAATGCATAAATCAACTATTAATCAATACATTCATATTCCTCCTTCAAGACAATTGTCAAGCAATGATACCAAGATATTTTGGGTAAAATAATACAATCCTATTCAATGGCTATCATAAATGCACATATCTACAAATTGAAATATTATTATTACTATGCAAAATGCAATGCTAAATGAATGATTAACCAAGGAACTCGTCGAGGAAGTCGCCAAAGCCGAGATGGTGGAGCTACCAACAAACATCAAAGTGTGTCTTGTTGAAGACAAATCGAGTCTTCCTTTTAAATCGGCCTCTTGTCCAGTTTGAATATTAGTAAAATTGAATAATCTCAGAGTTCTTTTGACCCCTTCAAGCATCAAAATTAATTCCTTTATCATCCAAGGGAAGTGCCTTGTTAAAAGTGCAAACGCTATATTAAAGATCTCTACTTGAATCAAACCGAACTCCTCTAATGGTCAGTCCTCATTACAGAGATGTATATATTAAATCACTTTCACCTAACTCTTCAAAATGGTTTCCTTTAAGTCACCTAAACTTCCTTCTTGACCACTCCACCCACTTCTCTTCCAAGGAAATCGAAGTCAGCCTCCATGAGTAAAGTCGAGCTTCCTCTATCCAGCCCGGTATAGTCACTTCCTATTTGGAGAGAAGATAATTTTAATAAAATTGTTGACTGCCTCCAAGTGCCAACACAAGCATCTAAAATGATCTCCAATTCCTTGTGAACCAAGCGCCACCTTTAGAGCATGAAAGTGATGGCTCAAGGAGCCTCTATGAACAAAAACGTGGCCTTCAAGACTGGAAATTCTTGACTGTAAGCAGCATGGTCAAAAGAGACAGATGCAGCCTCCAACGTCTCCCTCAAGGCATCAAAAATTCATCTTTATGATATTCTAAATATGACGCCCCTGCTGGAAGTGATTTGATGCATATAAGAAACCTCCCTGGCTGAAATCGAAATACCATGAAGCTACCAGCTTGTCAAAAATCTCAGAATTTTATATCTGGTTAGAGTCGCCTTCCATTCCCAATGAAGAAGCAATGAATATTCCCTGGAAATAAGGCGCACCAACCTCCAATAGGAATCGACTTGGTTATGAGCTGGGATGAATGAAAAATGCTCCTCCAAAGGCGCCCCTGTTTACTTCAGACTTGGCTTCAGATTTGCCCAATGTAAATCTGACCTTTCCCTTCAAAGATTCGATGCCACAAGACACTAATCTTCAATGCCAGCCAACTACTAAATCGAAGTCTTAAAAAATTGGCCCTAGGCCACAAATTTTCTTCCCTAATGGAGTGACTGAAGTATTACCTCCAATCTGCAATAATTCAGGTGATATTTCACACCCTCAAAATTGCTATCAATGGGAGTTTTCGTTCCCAAAGACAATCTGATTATCTGCAGACCACTTGGCTCCACAAATACTCAAGAAGAATTCACCAATCAACAATTCATCAAATCTGGATGATCAAATGGTGAGACCTCAAGGTCTATTTATGCATTTCCTCTAGAGGTCGGCTTCAATAAAAAATAATATTATCCTTTGACTTCTAGAAGATTCCAAAATATTTTAATCTTTTTGCACTTTATGAAATATTAAAATATTATATTATTAATAAAGTGCATCTCAACATCAAATTATAAAATAAGGTTTCCATAAATAGAAATAATGATGAAATATAATGGAAAACCTTACTCCAACCAAAAACTGAGCCAAGTAATCACCAAATGACTGCCAGATGACTCTCTCATCATGCCTCATTAGCCTACGAGTCAGTATCAGTTAACTCACTGATATGTCATCATGGTCAACTAGAAGGGGATGACATCTTTAAGAAAGGAAATAAATATCATGTGTTTATTTATATTGCTTGTAAAAGATTGCAAAACTTTAATATTCTGAATGTCTTTTCTGCCGGCCTACATTATAGATCAATATATAATTGTTCAAGGTGCCTATTAACAATGAGCAATCTTTAAACAGGTTTGTATTTTCATGGGAGGCATAGGGGCGGTGTACAGTTCAAGCATGAACTATCTATTAGAAACAACACTGGTAACTTGTACAACAACTGTAGTTTATTTGTTAGAAGATAAGGCTTTTACAAAACGTATACTCAAGTACCAAACAAAATAAGTCCTTTTTGTACACAGTCTTCATCTCTTTGCCACCAAGTATTAGATCAAGACTTTTAAGAGAAAGGCCAAGTTTGACTGAACCAAAGTTTACATGGTATGCACAAATTTTTTAATTAAATTTTACCATTAATTTTTGATCGACATATCTCTTGAACCTCCTATGAGTGCAAATGCTAGTTATAATTACAAAGGTAAATAAAACTTATGATGAAGAGTTAACGGCTAACTTTGTCTTCTCTTTTGTTATTTGCTATGATAAAAAAAAGACTGTAATAACATTTAATTAATTTTAATCAACACAAAATGAATTCAACCGTTTACTTTGAAATTAATTCCCACAGATCTATAACAGTTTACAATAACCCATCTCTCATGTCAGAGTTTAGCAAGCTCATGAATTCATTGGTTTCGGCAGAGAGAAGCAATTTTTCCCAATAATCTCTACTCACGTCTGGTCCCTCCAATCCGAACGAGCACAAAATATCATCGTCACCGCCATCACAAGACCAAATTGGTTGCATGCTTTTGAATCGTTTCAGATGTGCCTGCTGCTCCTCTTCCAGATACCCTCTTTTTCTGCACAGAACATCATGGAAAGTTGCAGCAGTGGGGTGAAAGACGGCGGTTCCCGAATCGAGGTCATTTGCCAATGCCCTCGACACAATTTCAACTGGAAAGTTGAGAAATGTGCGAGGTCCCCTCATTTTCAAAGCAGCTTTGTCGTATGCCATGGCCGCTGCTTCTGCAGTAGAGAATGTGCCCAGCCACACCCTCGTACCCTGCCTCGTCGAATCCCTTATTTCCGCCGCAAATTTGCCCCACGGACGCCTCCGCACCCCTCTGTAACGCTTTTCTATTCCACCCCGGTTCGACAAAATCCCAGCCTTCTTATCAGGAAGGTTTTCAAGTAGAGAATGGGCCCTTACCTTAGACGCCAGAGGAGTAGGGATCAATTCTTCTAGATTTCCAGCAGATGGCAATCTGCTCAGTTGTTGAAGGTATGGGAGGCTTTCAACATCTCCATAATTGAATTCTGATTGCTGTAATGGTAACTGCATCTGCTCTCCCCTGTTTGCTTCCACATAGATTTGATTTTCTTTAAAAGAGCTGATGATTACTCCCTCCTCCTCTGCACAGTCTGAAGCAGGCGTTAGCCCATCTGAGGTGATGCACGATCTTTCAGAGCCCCCTCCAAGAAATCGAATCCATATGTTCTCTACAAGCCCATCTTTGTCTTCACTTTCACACGAAGCTGATTGCATGCCTCCAAAGTCAACGCCACCCATCGTTATCTGCTATGCTTTCTACTCTGTTCCAATCAAGAACTCAAACAGAGGTTTTAAGCTGTTGTTGAGTATTTTCTCTATGAAATCACGAAAGCGCTAAAAACACAACTTATAAGCAGCTGCCAAATGAGTCCAAGTATTTTAAGGAGGTGAGGAGATGGGCAATGCAAGGAAATTCTTTGCTTGCAGAGCAAATAACTCTCATCTTCCGTGGTGAAGACGCAAACGAATTCCAACCGAGCGCCTTCAAGAATTTATTGTGATTAAATATAACAGGTGAAGTTTGTAGAAACCCTATTTTATTATTGTGCGATTGCGATAGAAGTCGTTACTCCGAGCGCTGAACACGTTATGTAAAATGCGAAGAATGAAGAGTCACGACTTCAGTTCCTTAATGATCGGTGCTTTCAGGTCTGGGTAACCACGTTTGGATGCCAAGTCAAAACCTCTCATGTAAACAATTTATATTGTAATCTCAACTTAACATCCTCAACTTTCTAGATGCTTAATCTGGAACAACCCATGTATGTTGTTTGACATTAAAAGTAACAAACAACGTGCAGGCTGTTAATTTTATGAAATCAATAAAACAAAATAAATCATGCACATCAAATCAAATCATCACTGAGGAGATTGAAAAAGTGTGAAGATTGAATAGAAGATATGGATGTTTAATTTGTGACCTTTCAAGTGTAATTAACATCAGAAATCTGTTTGACCAAATATACGGCAACAACATTCCATTTTCTAAATATATAAACAAAGGAGAGACTTAAAAACTCATGAAAGGTGAAAAATCTGATCAACATAAGAAGCCAACCTCTTAAAAGACTCTTAACACCTTCCATATCTATGCCACTTGTAACTATATTCAAATTATATTTATGAGTCTCTAATAAAAAAAGGTTCAAAGCATAAGGGAAAATATGACATGTGTATGCAATTGTAATAGCCACCAAAATCTAGATTTTTTTTATAATTATGGTCCATTTAAGCTAGATATTTAACATGTACACAATTAAGGCATATAAGTGTCAACCATCATGGGACCCAACATAAGAATTTCCATCAATTAAATTATAATGAGTATACATTATAGTGCATATATTCTTATCAATGATCAATCTATCAAATGTCTTAAGTGGATTATAAGACCTTAGAAATCTTGATTAATAAAGGGGGAACCAATGCAGAGTAATTAATAGTGTCACACATCTATTTGATGGATAAATATACATTAAATTATCAATAAGTACACACTTGATACATTAAGTTGACATATTAGGGT
>VDFB02307089.1:0-124542 GCA_007258455.2 Sequoia sempervirens | reverse complement strand
TTATACATTATGCTTTGATAGATCTTTTTCAAGCATCCATAACTTGTTCATAAGCAGGTCTGTTTTAGGGTTTTAGCATAGCAGCAAGGTAGTGAACTGTTTGATAAAATGCTTTGGTAGACATGTATGAAAAATGTGGTAGCATAGACAACTGTCACCATCTGATATTTATGCAGTTGTAGTATGTTTTGTGCAATGTAATCAGCGATATGAATATAACCAACAAAAATCTATTTTCTATAATTCATGGATTGAACTCTGTATTTTATTTGCTCTCAATGTTTGTATGCTATGGAAATGCCATTACATTTTTAAAAAAAGTAGTTTCTTACTATTTTTCTTCAATTTTTTATGTTTTTTTGCAAATCTACCAAAAAACCCTAGTTTTTTCTACCAAAAAACAATATTTTGAAAAAAATCAATTAAAAATAAACAAATCTAATTGAAAATTTGATTAAAAATTAAAAATTTTACCTGATAGAGGTGGATTCCAAATCGGATATCGGATTTCGCTCTCCACTATGCGCCCCCCGCCGATGAGCCGAAAATAAAAATGAATGAGTTTTGGTCGCGGCTTTTTTTTATATATACAGTTGACCAAAATCGGATATCCGATTTGAATCGGATATCCGATTTGGATCGGATATCCGATTCCTTTTGCTTGTGTCGGAATGAGATTTAGCCTTTTGCTTGGGTCGGAATGAGATTTGTTTATACACTGAACAAAATCGGATATCCGATCCAAATCGGATATCCGATTTGGATCGGATATCCGATTCCTAAAACTAAGTTTTCCCTCTGCCTCGGTAGTCACCCCAGCTCCAAAAAGTCAACTCACCATTTTCGCGTTTTTGAGTCGTAGAAACACGTATTTTTTCCTCCATTGCCACTTTTTGGCATACCATGATCCTGCACATGCCCATTAGGTGATAACCACAATATTTAATCTAAACAATAGATACAAAGTTTTATTTTGCTAAGTTTTACAACTATAACTTGACAAGAAATCCATTTAAATTTCCATTCACTTGAATTACATTGTAATATTTTCCTCTCCAAGATTAAATTACCTCTAGATCCATACAACTTGTTGTTAGCGTGAATAATTTATCTATTCACTATAGCTTAAGTGTACTTAGGTTGATGAGGTTAGACAAAATCTTGTCTAACTAAATGTGCAACCTTTTAGGACTCTAGAGGTTACCTAGTTGTTTGGTAAACCTCATGTGCATACATTTTGAGGTTAGAAGACTTTCCATCTCACCTCAAAGGTCACTTTTGTAATCATTCAACACTTGATCACTAGTGGTACCAATGGAATTCAACAAAAAAACTTCAATAGGTGCCTTGAATACTTGGCAGCATTCCACTTATAATAGTGTTATGATAATGCTTCTTTCAATTGAGTAGTGGAGGGACCTTCTATCTTTATCTCTCAGATGGGGGACTTAGGGCTAGTGGAGAAAGTCACCTGCTCCAAAGCTAACTTTTTGAAAAATTAGACTATTAGAGAAAGAAAGAACACCATCCAAAGAGCACTTAGCTTGCAAGGTTTATTTCAGAGAACTTAGAACCTTTTTCCAAATATACCCAAAAAGACTTTGATAACATTGAAAAACTTGATGATTTCTCTCCAACCAAATTTTCCATAGGATGAAAACAGGACCTATATCCTACACAATCAACATAATAGAGATGAAAGTATGAGGGCGGCCTTGAGTAGTCCAAAAGTTAGGTAAAGAAGAAAAATTCAAACAAAAGGATGATTCCAAATAGACCACCATTGTCTCCACAATCCAGCTAAAAAGGAGCATTGAAAGAAAATATGAGACACACTCTCCTTGCTAGCTCCACAAAGAAAACATTTGGAAGGACCTTGAAAACATCTTTAAATTATATGTTATCACGAGGCATTTATTATGAAAAGAAGCCTGAGAAAAAAATTAAACTTCACCAACAATAAGAATTCCAAATTTTTTCCACCAAGGAAAAGCCTTGTACCCATTTTTCTCTTGCAATATTTAATTTTATAACCATTTGACACTCAATAAGCTCCCTTTGGATCATATCCCCAAGTAAGAACATCATACTCTTGCAAAGAACAACAAGCTCGATCTTTGAAAATAGAATAGAGAGCAACCTGATCATTTTGTTTACCCCCTGCCAACCAACAACTCATATCTTTACAAGAGAAAATATAAGTGTTACCCACAAGATGAGAAGAATTAAAATCAACAACTTTAGACTAACCAGTTGCTATGAAAATCTTACTTAGATCCAAAGGGAGTGAGGAAAAGATTGAAGAATAGGAGGATAAAGATCTCAGGATTTTGTCCAGAAAAGGGCATCACTACTAGAATTAACAATCCAAAAGAGTCCATGCTTAACCAAAGATGCTCCTTTTTTAATACTGTTCCATATAACAAATCCTCTTCCACCTAAAGTCACACGAGGAACCTCTTCATTTGTAGCTATAAGGAAAATGAGATGCGGAAACAATTCTCCTAATGTCAATACCTCAGAGAAGAATGTAGATATACTTTTAATTTTTCAATTACAGTTCAACTAAGATGCACTATGAAGTAAATAATAGAAACAAAGCATTTGAAAATCACACAGGAACACCAGATATACGTGGGAAAACCCTTACGAGAGAAAAACCCACCACACCAAGAGAAGTCACTTTGTATTATAGTAATAAAGAATTACATACAAGTTTCAGACTTATCTTTCTAATGTCTGTTTACAACAACATTCACCATGAACAATCTTGTATAGGAACCTTCAAGTTACAGTCATTACAGATTAGATTACATTTACTGATCATACAACCACCCAGCAATCTGTCGATCCAACCAACTAATCATAATCTGCAATCATAGAGAATATCCATGTTTCATGTCCGTCGAGCTTCCTCACAGAACTGTCACAACAAACTACCTTCTAACTGTTTAGATTCGGCTTCTCCTATTGGTCCATGAGACTCCACATAGGACGGTCAAATTGTCAAAAGAATTCACACTGTGTTGGCATCTCGGTGAGACACTAACAGTGTCTTGCCAATGCCACATAACCTTCATATCGATGTCGCCAAGAGTCACTGTTATCGCCAAGATGTCCTATTGAGCTTTCATGTGTTACGCCAAATCACCAAGCAGTCGCCCAAACCTATTGCTTTCACCAGGAGATCATAGCGAGTCACCAAAGGTTATACCGAAGTCACAAGTCATATTGAGCTCCAAAGAATAGTCGGCAATCCTTACATCTTTCACTAAGAGAACACACCAAACTCCAAGACTTACCCCGAAGTGTTCATCTGTCGCCAAGAGTTATATCAAAGATCCCTTATCATTGGCAAGACTTACATTCTTCGTTGGGACTTCTTCCCGAGATCATTCAGGTTACCCTGATAGCCATAGGCTATCGGCAAGACATCCTTTAGTCACTAAGACGTTTCTCCGAAACCCTTCTAGTTACACCGAACACCGAACGGTCGACAAGACTTAACACTCTCACCAACTTGACCTTTCCCTGATCGCTTTGAGTTACTCCAATGAACATTAGGATGTGTCCCCGTTGGTGTGACCTTCACTGTTTGCTAAGACTTCTCACCGAACCAACATAGGTTATCCCGAAGCTCGTAGTCGTCATGAGTCTCCCCGATTTATGATTGAATGGCTTGTCGGCCAAAGATCTCTACGAGCACTAAGAGGTCAAACCAAACACTTCTTATCACAATGATAGGCTCCACAATGAAAGTGTTCGACAAGACATAAGCTAGGTCACAACGACCTGTACAAAACATGATGCTACCAATCTGCTAGTCGGCCAGACATTTGAGCTGTCACATTGACTTGAATCCAATGGAGGTTTTAGCCTGTGATTATTGAGGCATACTTTTCCAACAATCTCCCACTTGACGAAGATCACATAGGCACCTCCAGAGCACAACATAACTTACTAAAAATCATGGGCACTAAGGCCCATTGAACTGGCACACCACCTAAAGTTGTCCGTGCTCATTGGCTTCGTCAATGAATCTGCAACATTCTCCAGAGTATTAACCTTTTCCAAAGTAACTTTTCCATCCTTCACCATATCTTGTACAAAATGGTACTGTACATCAATATGTTTCATTCTGGCATGGTTCAAGTAGGGTTTTTTGCCAGAAAAATTGCACTTTGACTGTCACAGAAAATAGTTATTTCCCCTGCATCAAAACCAATGTTAGAACATAAATGTTTCAACCAAACTGCTTCTTTACAAGCATGAGTAGCTACCATGTATTTAGCCTCTGTAGTGGACAAAGCAACTATAGCTTGCCGCTTGCTCATCCAACTTACTGCACCACCGTTCAACATGAAAATGTATCCACTGGTGGACCTCTTACTGTCAATGTCGCCTGCCCAATAAAAATCTACATATCCACAAATGATGAGAGTCCTCTGTGATTCAACCAAGTTCCCATGGTAACACAAAGCAAAATTTGAAGTTCCCTTCAAATATCTAAACATTCTCTTCACAACACCCAATGCATTCTTCCTGGATTAGCCATAAATCGACTAAGAACTCCCACTGCTTGGGCAATGTCTGGCCTTGTACAGACCATTGCATAAATGATACTACCAACCACACTAGCATAGGGTACACTAGTCATGTCCTCCATCTTAGTAGGAGATTTTGGACAGTCCTCAACAGATAGCTTCATTCCCTGCAAGACTGGAACCACTAGCTGTTTGCAATCATTCATACAAAATCTCTCAAGAACAGTCTTGATATACTTACTCTGACTGAGCCATAGTTTTCTATTCTTCTTGTCCCTGGTTATCTCCATCCCCAGAATATACCTTTCTACACCAAGATCCTTCATTTCGAACTTAGCAGACAACTGAGACTTAAGATCAGAAATCATTAGCTTGCTATTTCCTATGAACATCATATCATCAACATAGAGAGCAATAACAAGTACTCGATCACTTTCAGCTTTATAATATATGCAGTGATCAGATTTTGATCTCACAAATCCCAAAGACAATACAAAAGTATCAAATTTCTGGTACCACATTCTAGGTGACTGCTTTAACCCATACAAAGACTTCTTTAATTTACATACCAGTATTTCTTTACCTTTTTCAACAAAGTGCTCAGGCTGGGACATATAGATTTCTTCTTCAAGATCACCATAAAGAAATGCTATCTTCACATCCATCTGTTTGACCTCTAAGTCATACGTTCCTGCAAGTGAGAAAAGAAATCTGATAGATGTCAGCTTTGCTACAGGAGAAAATATTTCCCCATAATTGATTCCCTCTACCTGGGAATAACCCTTTGCAACCAGTCTCGCTTTGTACTTTTCTACACTACCATCCAGACCAATTTTCTTCTTAAATACCCATTTGCAGCCAACAACCTTTTTTCCTTTAGGCAAGGGCACCAGACTCCAGGTTTTATTGTTTTCTAATGATGCCATCTCTTCATTCATGGCTTCCAACCAAGAGTTTGAGTCAAAAATTTTAAATGCCTCATTTACAGTCCTAGGCTTATTAGTGCTAGAAATTAAAGCATAGACACAATTAGAATCAATCAAAGAGAACCCATACCTATCTGGTTGTTTTCTTTCATGGGTTTTCATCCTCACTTGCTGAGGCTGAGGCTGAGGTTCTTCTTCTTCTTCTTCTTCTTCTTCTTTAGAACTATCCGAACTACTTGAACTCTCCCCAGTTTCAAGTCAATTTTGAATTTTGAATTCCTCTTTCTTTGGTGTAGGAGGAATTAATGCTGCATCCTTATTATTTTTTGACTTTGTCTCTGATTGCAGATCCAAAGTGGAAGGTTTCAGCTCACGAAATATTACACTTCTGCTGTATACAACCTTCTCTATATCAGGATTCCAAAGCTTGTATCCTTTTATGACAGCACTATAGCCAATAAAAATATATTTGACAACCTTGTTCTCCAGTTTAGATCTCTTCACATCCAACACATGAGCATATGCCTCACAGCCAAAAACACGAACATGTCTAAGAGAGGGCTTCTTACCAGACCACGCTTCCAAAGGTGTTTTCTCAACAAGATCAGAATTTGGAGAATGATTAATTAGATAACATGCAGTAGATACAGCCTCAACCTAGAATTTCTCCTCCAAGCTAGCGCTACTGAGCATACTTCGTGCTCTCTCCATCACTATCCTATTGAACCTTTCTGCAACTCCATTCTGCTATGGAGTATAAGGTGTAGTCTTGTGTCTTTTAATTCCATGGTCTTTACAGTATCTTTCAAATTCATTAGAACAGAATTCACCACCATTATCAGTCCTTAAGCATTTTATTTTTCTTCTAGTCTGATTTTCAACAAGGTTCTTAAATTCTTTAAATTGACTGAACACTTCTGATTTACTTTTCAAAAAATAAACAAATTCTCTTCTTGAATAATCATTGATGAACTGCACATAGTATTTTGATTTAGACAAAGAAGGAACATCTACTCGACTAAACACATCCGAATGAATATAATCTAGCAAACCAGAAGATTTATGAGGACTGGAATAAAATGAAATACGATGCTTCTTCCCATATATACAATGCTCACAAAATTCAAATTCAAGATTACAATCTTCAAGCCCCTCTACCAGGTTTTTAAACCTTTTTCTCCTATGTGGCCTAGCTTATGATGCCAGAGCATAGTCTTCTCTGCTGAAAGTTTTACTTCCATAGAGTTTACATAATTAGGGATATTTCCCTCTTTACTTCCATGAGCAACTATCAGTGACTTTTTAGAGACACTATTACATTGAGCAACATGTGCATCCAGCTTGTACAGGGTACCAAATCGAGCACCTCTAGCCAACACCATTGAACTTCTAGTCATCTTACAGCCATTTCCAAAGAACGTGACTTGTACTCCAATATCATTCAGCATATTTACAGAAAGTAAGTTTCAAGCCAGACCTGGTATATGCATTGCATTATTGATTCCCTTCACTCTACCATCGAGGAATTGTATTTTGACTCTTCCACGACCAAAAATCTCTAAAGTTGAATCACTTGCCAAGTACACCTTTCCACCATTGTATTCTTCATACTTCATGAACCATTCTCTATGAGATGTCATGTGGAAAGATGCTCCAGAATCAATCAGCTAGACATCATCTGATCCCTGAGTAGCCAAGGCTGCAATGAAGGCGTCACCATCACTATGAGAAGAACCATTATCAGAAGAGCCCTTCTTCTTCTTTTTCTCCTCTTTATAATCCTTTCAGAAATGACCAGGTTGCCCACAGTTCCAACACTTCACCTTGAACTTCTTGCTAGGAGACTTTGATCTCCCCTCTGATTTCGATTTGGACTTCTTGTCCTTCTTCTTACCTTTCTCTTTTGGTCTTCCTCTAACAACAAGAGCCTCCTTTTCCATTTTAGAAGATTTCCTTCTCATTTCTTCTGACAACAAAGAACCAACAATATCTTCCATCTTGAAGCTAGATGTTGTACTCCTAATAGCCATCACTAGATGATCCCATGAGTCTGGAAAAGAACACAATAATAGCATACAACAATCCTCTTCTTCAATCTTCACACCAACAGATGTTAATTGAGCAAGCAACATATTGAATGCATTCAAATGATCAGCCACAGACCCTCCTTCCTGCATTCTCAAAGAATACAACTTCTTCCTCAGGAATAGTTTATTCACCAAGGACTTCCCCTGATAAATAGATGCCAATCTCTTCCACAAAGAAGAGGTAGTCTTCTCCTCATGCACATTCAGTAGTACTGAGTCTACCAAACAGAGCCTCATCAACCCCTTAGACTTCCTATCTGCAAGGTCCCAATCTTCTTGCTTCATGCCTGTAGGTTTAGTTCCAAACACTGCAAGCCATAGATCATGATCAACTAGAAGATCCTCCATCTTGAGTTTCCACAACTCAAAGTTACTATTGTTGAACTTCTCTATTTCAAACTTTCCATACGTGCTAGTCATCTCAACCTGTAAACAGAAATAACAAACTCTACAAGACTCCCACTGAATAAAATTGACTCAAAAAACCCAACGTACCCACAAGGATAACACAACTGGCCAGGCTCTGATACCACTTGTAAGGAAAATGAGATGCAGAAACAATTCTCCTAATGTCAATACCTCAGAGAAGAATGTAGATATACTTTTAATTTTTTCAATTACAGTTCAACTAAGATGCACTATGAAGTAAATAATAGAAATAGAGTATTTGACAATCACACAGGAACACCATATATATGTGGGAAAAACCTTATAGGAGAAAAACCCACCACACCAAGAGAAGTCACTTTGTATTAGAGTAATAAAGAATTACATACAAGTTTCAGACTTATATTTCTGATGTCTGTTTACAACAACATTCACTAAGAACAATCTTGTACAGGAACCTTCAAGTTACAGTCATTACATATTAGATTACATTTATTGATCATACAACCACCCAACAATCTGTCGATTCAACCAACTAATCACAATTTGCAATCACAAAGAATATCCATGTTGTTTCATGTTTGTTGAGCTTCCTCATAGAATCGTCACAACGAACTACCTTCTAACTGTTTAGATTCGGCTTCTCCTATTGGTCCACGAGACTCCACACAGGACGGTCAAACTGTCAAAAGAATTTGCACTGTGTTGGCATCTCGGTGAGACACTAACAGTGTCTTGCCGATGCCACATAACCTTCATATCGATGTCGCCAAGAGTCACTATTATCACCAAGACGTCCTATCAAGCTTTCATGTGTTACGTCAAATCACCAAGCTATTGCCCAGACCTATCGCTTTCGTTAGGAGATCATAGCGAGTCACCAAAGGTTATACCAAAGTCACAAGTCATATCGAGCTCCAAAGAATAGTCGGCAAGACTTACATCTTTTGCCAAGAGAACACACCGAACTCCAAGACTTACCCCGAAGTGTTCATCCATCGCCAAGAGTTATATCAAAGATCCCTTATCATCGGCGAGACTTACATTCTTCACTGGGACTTCTTCCCGAGATCATTCGGGTTACCCCTATAGCCATAGGCTATTGGCAAGACATCCTTCAATCACTAAGACGTTTCTCCAAAACCCTTCCAGTTACACTAAACACCGAATGGTTGGCAAGACTTAACACTCTCACCAAGACCTTTCCCCGATCGCTTTGAGTTACTCCAATGAACGTTAGGATGTGTCCCCATCGGCGTGACCTTCACTATTCGCTAAGACTTCTCACCGAACCAACATAGGTTATCCCGAAGCCCATAGTCGTCATGAGTCTCCCCGATTTACGATTGAATGGCCTCTCGGCCAAAGATCTCTATGAGTGCTAAGAGGTCACACCGAACACTTCTTGTTATACAGTGATAGGCTCCACAGTGAAAGTGTTCGACAAGACAAAAGCTAGGTCACAGTGACCTATACAAAACATGATGCTACCAATCTGCTAGTCGGCTAGACATTTGAGCTGTCATACCGACTTGAATCCAATGGAGGTTTCAGCCTATGATTATTGAGGCATACTTTTCCAACAGTAGCACCACACAAATATTTATGGAAAAGAATTTGAGCCCAAGGTTGATCTAGATGCTGACATCATTGTGAATTTTTTTTTGCAGCCAAAGCTTGACTATTACACTATTAAAGTCTAAGACCAAGATCACCATTTTGTTTAGGGAAACAAACATAATCCCAGGTAATAAGGCTCCACTTAGGAGAATCTAAATTTTTGGCCTAGAGAAATTTGTGACATAAAGAATCAAATTCATTTAAGAAATATTTAGGAGTAGAGAGCACAAAAAAATTATAGATAGGAAGAGCTTGTAACATTGATTGAAGAAGAGTAAGTCACCCAACAAAGGATAACCATTTGAACGTCCAATGATTTATCTTCATTTTAAGCTTATCAATTACTTGCTTCTAATGAAGATGATTACAAAGACCAACTGATAATGGAATCCCAAGATAGGTCAAAGGAAGTTGGCCTGTATGGTACCTAAGAATATAAGCAATTCTTTGTTGGAGTTCAGGAGGAGTATTGAAAAATACATATTTGACTTACCCTCATTGATCTGCTAACTTGAAGAAATTAAATATATATCCAAAGCTTCTCTAATGTTGTCAACTTCTAAAATGGTAGCAAATCCTGTTAAAACAATATCATCAAAAAATTGAAGATGGGACTGCGAAGCAAAATTTGAAGCAACTTTCCAACCTTGAATACACCCATTAACTTTTAGTTGAGTCAAGAATCTACCAAGACCTTCTTCCATAAGAATGAAGAGAGGGAGATATAGGATCCCCTTGTCTCAATTCTTGTGAAGCATGTAGAATAGTAGATGGGATACCATTAATCAAAACATAGAAGGATGGAGAAGTTACACAACTCATAACCCAAGCAATGCAATTTGAACAAAATACAAACCTTGGTAAAATATTTAAAAGAAAATACCATAGAACCCTATCATAGGCCTTAGACATATTGAGTTTGATAAAAATAGCCTTTTTCTTAGAATAACCCATAGAGTGGCTAGATTTTTAAGCTATGACTATTCTGACAAGAATTTGGTAACCCTTCACAAAGCCTCCTTGCTTAAAAGATATCAAAGAATCTAAAATTTACTTAAGATGATCACCCATCAACTTAGTAATTATCATGTAAATAACATTGCAAAGAGCTATTAGATGAAAAGAATAAAAGGAATTAGCTCTAGCTTTCTTGGGGATCAAAGCTAAAAAGGTATAGTTAAGGGCATGAAGCATCTATTTTTGGGATTGAGATTCACACACCACCTCTAAAAGATCCTTTTAAAATATCCCAAAATTCTTGAAAAAATTCAATGGGAAAGCCATTGGGACTAGGAGCCTTACCTTTCTTCATTTGGAAAACAATATTTTTGAATACCATAAGAGTTATGGGTGCCATTAGTTGATTGTTCATTTCTGACGTAAATTGGGGAATAGAATCAAGAATAACTCTTTCAACATGATTTGAATCTTGACCATTTTCATGAAATAAGGTAACAAAAAAGAAATAGCTTTATCATTAATATCCTAAAAAGAAGTTAATTGAGTACCTTGAGAGGAGACAATAGAGGAAATAACATTGCTACTTCTCCTATCTTTAATTGAATTATGGTAAAAAAGAGGTATTCTGGTTACCCTCCTTGAGCCAAGCAATCCTGGAATTTTGCTTCCAAAAAATTTCCTCCTTCAATTCCCATTCATGAAGCTCTTGAGAAAGAGAAAATTCCCCCTATAATATTTCAAAATTCATACAAGATTCTCTTATCTGTAAAATGATGTCAGGCAACTTGTCTTGCACTTGTCTCTTTTTCTGAAAAATATTACCAAAGTGAGATTTATTCCATTGCTTAAGATTAAGCTTAACAAATTGAAGGCATTTAGGGAAGCAATACATTTCCTGGTAACAAAAGAGGGCTTGCCTTGCAACTTTCCATATTAATCTCTTAAATTGACTATTCATGAAGCCACATTAATTGAAACTTAAATGGAGGTTTCTTGGAAATTGAGAAAAGAGATGAAACAAATTTAACATACAAATGATTAGAACCATGCCACTGTAAATTTTTTTAAGTGGTTACCAAATTATCTCCCATCCAATCAATGGAGACTAGAAACCTATCAAGATGTTCATAGATGGAAGCTACACCACATCTTCTATTATTCCAAGTATAATTGCCTCCACTTGGTTTAACATCTAGAAGATTAAGAAAATATATATTCTCATGAAATAAAACTGAAAAAAGAGTCAAGTCTTTGCAATCCTCCAAGATTTTCATCAAGAGAAAGAATAGCATTAAAGTCCCCAACTAAAATCCAATGAAAAGAAGAAGCTATAACACAAAAAAACTGAATATGTGACCACAAGGCCACCTTGCCAAGAAAATCAGTTGGAGCATAAACATTAGAAAATAAAATCTGATTGCCAGAATAAAAACAAGTACCAACCAAAAAAATATAATGCTTACAAGAAAGCCAATAGGAAGGTGTAATTTGACGAGGATTCCATAAACAAGATAAACCTCCTACAGAACCTCATGCACCTATACATTGGCATTGACTTCCTTTCCAAATTAAACTAGACAAAACTGAGATTTCCTCGACAAAGAGTTTAATTTCTTGAAGGAAAACCATATCAGGCTTATGAAAATGAATGAGATCATGAACAATTTATGAGGGGAGCTACCCAAACCCATAACATTCCAAGATAAAACAATCATTGATGAAGTTGAGGAAAGTTAGAATCTAAAGCATGAAACACCCCATATTCAAATAAAGATTCTTTTGACAAATTTCCCTTCTCTTGAACATTTTCTTCTTTTTAATATTCTTTTGTTGTAAGCCCAATGGGGTAATTTTTTTCTTTTTAGATATACCCCCATTTGAAGCACCTAAATTGTGTGAAGCATTAGGCAAAATACAATCAATAGAACCAACAACCTTTGGAACATCTTGAATAGGAGCTGCAACATTCAAATCAAAGCTAGATTATAAAGTGGGCAAATGATTACCAATAGACATGTTTTGAAGTAACACATGCTCGACAGAAGGAGGTTGGACCTCTAGAGGAGGTGGTTGAACCTATGGAGGAGGTGGTTGGACCTATGGTGGTGGGGAGATATCAGGAAGAGCCACATCCTGGTGAGGTACAAGGTTTTCAACTAGAGAAGAATCATGATTTTCAAAACTTTCTAAAATATCAAATCTATTACTCAATTTTCCTCTAAAAGAATCCTTCTTTCGACGCATATTGATCCTTCCTTTATTACAAGAGCACATAGGAACAAATCCATTAGGATTAGGCTTGCTGGGGCTTTTCCTTTCTCATTTGTTGAAGGTGGGACCTTAGTTATACTTTGTTGAGAAGAAAAAGTATCAGAAACTTGTTTTGAAAAATTCCTTTGCAGATGGCCATAATCATGACAAAGACAACAATGAAAAGGAAGAGATTCATAATCCACTAATTAAATCCAATTCATGTTTCCCACTTGAATTTCTAATGAGTTAGGTAAAGGATTATTGAAATCAATCTCAACACAAATATGAGCATAAGTAGTAAACTTTCTCTCAAGTGTCTGATGAGAAGGACCAAGAGGCTTACTAAGAACCGCATAAATTGAGTGTAAAATATTAGATCTCAAAAACTCCATAGGAAATTAAAGGAGATGAACCCAGATTGGAAGTCAAGATGGAAGCTCTTCCAAAGGATCAAAACCAACATGCGAGGGTTTAATAAACAATCCTACTTGATTGTGAAAATATTGGCCTCGTTCAAACACCTTATTTCTGTTTGCCATTCTAGTGAAGACTACAAAAAAAAAACCATTAGTAGCTAAGATAACCTCCATATCTCCCTTAGGCTGCCACTGGGTATGAGTCCAATTTTCTAAGAAAGACAAAGTAGCTTTAAAACCCATAAACTTACAAATGAGAGCATAATCTGAAAGATAAAGCACATCCTTTGCAAAGATTTATGGGTTAATAACCACAATGGGTCGTTCTTCTCTCTTTTGCAAACATCCATTCAAATGGGAATAAGTTTTCACTCTTTGAGTAGCACTGACATCATGTGTAGCTTGCATGAGAAAATTTATTGCATTAATATGTCCAGAAGATAATTATCATCCATTCGAACTGCATCCTTAAAAGAAAATGACAAAAGTCTGCCTGAACCCTGCTAGAACCAGCCATAAGTGATGAAAGCTCTCATACACTACCAAAAAAGTAGGAAAAATATACAAAAGAAATATAAAAGAAATCAGAAATAACACATGCAAAGGCATGCAAGAACATGCAACGCCGAAGAATGTCCAGACCGAAGTTCATGATACAAATAAAGACTACTAACTTTTACTTAATTTTAATCACCACAAAATGAATTTAATTCAGTTTATTTTGAAATTAATTTCCACAGATCTATAACGGTTTACAATAACCCATCACTCATGTTGGGATTGAGCAAGCTCAGGAATTCGCTAGTTTCGGCAGAGAGAAGCAATTCTTCCCAATAATATGTACCCATGTCTCTTCCCTCCAATCCGAATGAGCCCAAAATATCATCATCACCGCCATCACAAGTCCAAATTTGTGGCTGGGCTTTGAATCGTTTCAGCTGAGACTGCTGCTCCTCTTCCAGATACCCTCTTTTTCTGCACAGAACATCATGGAAAGTTGCAGCAGTGGGGTGAGAGACGGTGGTTCCCGAATCGAGGTCATGCGCCAATGCCCTCGACACAATTTCAACTGGAAAGTTGAGAAATGTGCGAGGCCCCCTCATTTTGTAAGCAGCTTTGTCGTATGCCATGGCTGCTGCTTCTGCAGTAGAGAATGTGCCCAGCCACAGCCTCGTCCCCTGCCTCGTCGAATCCCTTATCTCCGCCGCAAATTTGCCCCACGGACGCCTCCGCACCCCTCTGAAACGCTTTTCTATTGCACCCCAATTCGACAAAATTCCAGCTTTCTTATCAGGAGACTCTTCAAGTAGAGAATGGGCCCTTGCGTTAGACGACAGAGGAGTATGGATCAATTCTTCCAGATTTCCAGCGGATGGCAATCTGGTCAGTTGTTCAAGGTATGGGAGGCTTTCAACATCGCCATAAGTGAATTCTGGTTGTTGTGATGGTAACTGCATATGCTCTCCTCTGTTTGCTTCCACAGAGATTTGATTTTCTTTAAAAGAGCTGATGATTACTCCCTCCTCCTCTGTACAGTCTGAAGCAGGAGTTAGCCCATCTGAGGTGATGCACGATCTTTCAGAGCCCCCGCCAAGAAATCGAATCCACATGTTCTCCAAAAGCCCATCTTTTTCTTCAGTTTTACAGGAAGCTGATTGCATGCCTCCAAAGTCAACGCCACCCATCGTTATGTACTTTATCTTGTCTCAGAGCAGAACTCAAACATAGGTCTTAAGTTATTCTTGAGTATTTCCTCTATGAAATCAGGAAAGCCCTAAAAACACAATTCACAAGCAGCTGCCAAATTAGACGAAGTATTTTAAGGAGGCGAGGAGATAGGTAACGCAAGGAAATTCGTTGCTTGCAGAGCAAATAACTCTCATTTTCCGTTGTAATGACAGACGAATTCCAACCGAGCGCTTCCAAGAATTTATTAATGATTAAATATAATGGTTGACGTTTGTAGAAATCCTAATTTATTATTGTGGGATAACGATTGAAGTCGTTCCTCCGAACTCTGAACAGGTTATCTAAAATGTGGAGATAGAAGAGCCAACGTTTTTTTTCCATTGTCTGGATAACGATTATTGGCTGGCAAGTCAAAACCTGTCCTGCAAATAATTTATTTTGTGATCTCAACTTTGGAGATGGTTAATCTGGAACAACCCACATGCTGTTTGACGTTTAAACTAACAAACAACGTGCGCGCTGTTTATTTTTAGGATTTTAACAGTCCAGACCTCACATTTTACGGTCTGTGCTTTGCTTTTTTTGTTTTTTAAGGCCTAAAACCTACCTATATAATTGTTTAATATCACTCTCTCCTTGCTTAATCTGGTACGTTACACGTGAAGTGGTTTTATATAATTTTTTTACTTGGAATTTGTGGAAATGAGAAGGATACCGACCTCGAGGAGAAAGACGTGAAGGAAATGCAGAGATTGACAAGTGTTAGAATTTTTGATATCTAATTTTTGATATATTATATTTTGGTGTTTAAATTATGAATTTTTATATAGAGCTGAGATTTTGTATGTTCTTAATTCTTATTTAATATGAGATTAAAAATTTGCATGTTCTTGATTTTTATGAAGATAATTAGGATAGTCTATTTTACTAATGTTAGTTAGGATATGATTTTGATCATTTCTTAAGATTTTGGATTCATTCAATAAGATTTTATTTCTTGTGGACTCATTCATAAGCATTCAACTTCACTAGCAAATCAAATGTCTATTGACTAAATTTCAAAATTTAAATTTAAATTTTATTTTGAGTTAAAGTTGACTCTATTCTAAATAGTTGTTCTCTAATTTATATTTAAAATATTCAAATTTGAAAATTATAATATTTTATTAAAATATAAAGTCTTAGGCCATTTAAATCAATAGATCATTATTACACAATTAGATAGTTAGACTGAACAACACAATAGTGTGTCCAAATTTTTGACCTTAGACGCTGAAGCATATTTAAAAAGAAAATCACCATATTTTGTTAATTATAATGAGAAAACAATTAAAAATTTAAAAACTCTATAAACTAACTATTTGTGACTTTTTCTTTTTAAATTTAAATTATTTTTTATTTTTAAATTAGAAAATAGTTTCTATCATATTATTTAATCTTTAATAGTGTGTTTATTATTGTATGGGTTTTATTTCACCGTAATTAATTTATGTAAGCAAATAAACATGCCATACATTACTTAATCAAGGACAATTGACTAAATGTAAATTAAATATAGAAATTAAAATAGTTGAATGTGATACTTTGGTTTGATAGTTGATGATAGAAAAATGATATTCAAAATATCAATAATTTTCCTTGGTTCCATATTTTTAGGGCTCTCAATATAAAAAGGATATCATATTAGGAAAATTAATTGTTTGTCATTTCAATTTACCTTTGTTATTATAAATCTAACCTCTATGAGTGTCAACTTGATCTAATGTACACAATCTAGTCTAAAAGAATCTAACTTGATTTTATTCACTCACCTTAATCTTGATATTTGAGGTGATATAAGGATATGCAGTGTTTATAAACACCTTTGAAAAAAATTCCATATCATAATATCATGCTCTCTTAGGCGATGGAATCTATTTTTAAGGCTTTAAGAAAAAAAGATTGAGGATAATAAGAAATCATACAATGTGCCTAGGATGTAGTGATCTCTAATGTAAATGTAGCTAAATTTTCTTTATTCTCAAATTAAAAGTACATAATATTTATTGATGATGTTCTTGAATTATTGTAAGATAGCTAATTGAGTGTCCTCAAAAATAATAATCAAACACACAAATCAACATTACATGTGCTAAGTCGACTCACAATGATAAGAAAGGAAGGGAAAAATGGGCCTATTTTTATGAAATTTATATTTAAAAATCTGAGAAACAAATCCATAATTATAAAAGTGAACTAGTCAAGTCCACACTATAATCTAATATATGTTTTTAAATGATGGATCTAGACACTAGGAATGCAACTCTAAGGATTAATGATAAAGAGAATTGAAATATGATATGTCATGATCCAATGCCATGCACATTTATGCCACTTGTAAGTGGACCATTGTATTTATGACACTTTAATAAACACAATCTCAAAATATAAGGGGAAATGGCATGAAAATGCAATTTTAATGAATGTCAAAATTTAGATCCTTTTTTGAAATTATGGTTTATTTATATTAGATGTTTTAACATGCATGTACTTAATGCATAGAAGTATGAAACATCATGATATCCAACATACAAATTTTCCCATCAATTAAATTATAACGAGTCTATTGTAGTGTCAAAAAATGTAACCCTTTACATTTTCTCACTTGTTTGGGCCCTCCTAATGTAAATTGGACTTAATAATGCCTTAATTTAGTGTTGTGAAATGTACCCCTTTACATTTACACACTTATTTGGGGACCTCTTAATTAATTAAGATTAATTATCCCTTAATTGGCCCTTTAATTAATTTACAAGCCTATTAAACTACATTTTTCTAAGGGGAAACTTGACATTAATTAATGCCTAAACATAACACTTCACATTGAGCAATGTGTGTCCTAGATTTATGGAACTGGGACCCATTTACCCATGGGGGAATGGGTCCTCCCTAAACCTTACCTGACCTAAATTTAAATTATGTTTTTGGTGGTATTTTAATGTTTTCAAATCCATAATTCAATGTCAGCTTGTGATATTTGAATTTCAAAAAATTAAGGATACATACCTATAAATACAAGGTTATTTCATTATGTTTCACCTAGCAATTTTATGAGCATTATTGGAGCATTTCAAGAGAAATTAAAGGCATTTAAGAGTAGATATATCAAAGGTTTATTGCAAAAATCAGGATCCATTCATCATGTTAAATTCTTCTTGCATCATGCATTTTTTTGGAGCTAACATTGTGATGTAGGTTTCATGATCAAGTCAAGCATTCAAAGCATCATTTCAAGCAAGATTCAAGTGTCAATATCCACATCCAATTTATCCATCTCATGCAAGTTGTAGACTTCCTAAGATCTCCATTATCAAGGTTTCATGCAAGAGTTTGTTGAGTGGTAACATAATTTTTTTCATTCTTCATTTCCTCTTTCATGTTTCATTTCAATTCAAGGTTTGATTACCAAAATGGCGTTTGACCAAGGAAAACCCTTATTCACCCAATTTTTTTTTCTATTATATGTGTGATTGCAAATTTAGGTTGAAGAAGGCTTGAAGACCTTTTGAAGAGAAAGATTTACAAAGTTGTAAAAGTTCAAAATTGTGATCTTCTCACAAAAACTAAGACCCCAAAGTCATTTATGACATTCTGACTGTGAAACTTGGGAAAATTGGAAGATTCACATCTATATTAGAGGCTCCTAAAAGCTACAAAAAATCCCTGCACTTGGATCCATTCACCCATGGGAAAATGAGTCCCAAAACTACTTCTAAAAAACACTTTTGGTGGTCTAGGTACACAAGTTTTTGCCCTTCTCGAATCTACAATTTGATTTTTGGTTCTACTAGTATTGAGTTTAATATTGTTGAACTTCAAGTGTTAGATTTCATTTTTGTGTTGATTTGCTATTTTTAGTTTTTCTCCCCAAAGTGTTGTTTGACCTTGACCCCCGCCCTTCAGTCATAAGGAAATTTGAAGATTCCCACTTTGACTTGATTCACCTAAGGGTTGACAATAAATTCATTATGTGGATCTCATTTCCTAATGAAATAAAGAAAAATAGGTCTTTTTATTATAATTTTGGTGAACCCCCTTTTCAACCCCAAAACCCTAATTTCTATCATTTCATTCTAGTGAACCCGACTTTGAGCATCATATCTTGCTAATTTGGAGTCCATTTCTAGCCCTAGATCTAGGTGTTGCATTCATTTGCATTGCATTGCATTGATTTACATCTCATTTAGGGTTGTTCACATGCATTAGTTTGCATTTCATTTGGGTATGTGCAGGATCATGATGGGCCAAAAAGTGGCGATATGATGGGTATGTGGTTGACGACTTTTTTTTACCCAAAATTGATGAAATGAAAAGGGTTTTTAAAGGAGATTCTCAAATTTCCACTAATATAAATTATGCTTTACTTTGAATTTAATAAATGATTATTATTCATTTTCTATTTGAATTACGACTAAATTCCTAATTGATAGGCTGATTGAAAAATATCTATAGCTTTCAAATAGTATCACATTTTTTAAATATGAAACATGTGCCACATTCTATGCTTTGCATTCTATAAGATTAAAAAATAAAATTGAATTTCATGACGTTTTGACCAAGTTAAGGTGGTCAGACATACAAGGTTTTATATTTTTTAAAAGTTGTAATAAAAAATTCATAATTAATTATTTACATGAAAAAAATTAAAAAAATATGCATCACATCGAGACATGAGTCCTCTACTTATATCTAAAATATTATCATTTTATTGTGGTTAGGGTGGTCGATAGACACCTACTTCTTATTTTTCCTTTGAAATTTAAGTACTACTGCATTGAAATTTCAATTTTTCACTAAATAGATTTTTTTTAAAAATAAACCTAGTAGTTTAGAAAATACATTCAATTTGCTTCTAATTCTATTCTTACATATTTTTGAAATAATATAGACAACTTATTCAAACTTTTACGTCAAGTTGCCTAACTCTGATGTTTTTGAATTTTTTGCTATTTAAGGGCCTAGTTTTTCCATGATGATCTTGCACATACCCATTTAGGGTTTTAGATTTGCATTTTTACATCCTTTAAAATTTGGAAAATCCAAAAATATCAGTCATCTTGCACAATGTTTACATAACATTGCATCATCATTCATTTACATTTGAAAATTGATTTGCTTGTCATTTTGCACTATTTTGCACTCGCATTTAGACCTCATTTTATAGAAATTTGAAACTGTAACTCACCGTCTGAAACCAAAATCTGAAAACCATAAAAATCCTCTCAAAAACTTGCAAATTAATTTTTAAAAACCTTGAAGTGAGACCCATTCGCCCATGGGAAAATGAGTTCCTGATTAAGGCTTTTTTTTTGAAATTCTGAGCATTAAAACCACTGAACATTTCTATAATCTCTATTTCTATAGTCAGTCTGTTGTTTCAATTTTCTAAATTTATGTTATCTAAATTTGATCATATTAAGCATAATTTTTCAAATTCAGTGCATTGTTTGAGTTCAATTTGCATCTAAAAGACATCATTTTTTAGGTTTTTGCATAGCATAATCAAAAAATCATCTTGTTTTAATTTGAAAATTACAAAATGTATGTATCCTTCCTTTACAAGTTTGCTAAAAAAATTTCAATAACAAGAATGATGATCATTCTTCCAAAAATTATCCTAGCTATGAGAGTCTCTTAGTGCAAGAGGAGGAAATCATTAACACCACCTTGACAAATTTTTGTTCATTTCCCACTTGTGAGAATGTTTTAATGCAAGAGAAAACAACTATGGATAGTCTTGAAAATCATAAAGATTCTTCTCCCAACACTACTCTCCCTTTTGATGAAAGTGTCGTGGTTTTAGAACCAAACATTGAATGTCATGAGAATCCAATTTGTACCTCTTTTGAAGGCATCTTAGCTCAAGAGGATGAGATCATAGACACATTTATTAACATTAATTTTCCTCACCTTCAATCATCCTTCAATACCCCTTTCACTTGTGGAAGTAATGCGACAAAAAAAGAGAAAACCATTGATAAACCTATTTCTCCTAACACACTCCCCCTTTGCAAAAGAAAGGAGTTGATTTTAGAAGCTGAAATGATGACCATCATGAAAATCCTATTCATCTTTCATCTTGTAGTCAATCTTGTGTCAAACTAAAGAAAAAATGGCATAAGTGTTACAAGTCCAAGAAACAAAAGAAGCATGATCCTCTTGCATACTTAGATGACCTATTGAAGATATCCTAGACTAAGAATGATTTTTACACTCTTTTACATTGGGGATTAACTAAGCTACCTCGTAAACCTAAAAACTTAATAGAAAATCAAAGTGATCAAAGTGGACCATATTGTGCATATCATAGAATATTTGGACATCATAAGTTGATGATTTCCATGATTTACAAGAAATATTAAGAAAATTTGAAAAGAAACCAACTTGATTAAAAGCACATGATCTTTTCTCTTTTCCATGTGATAGTTGTAGAATCATAGTATACTCACTATTGCATGTTTTACATTCATTACAAATCATTTTATATCTTGCGAGGAGCTCATTCTCACCACCCATCTCAGCTCATCCTTTTCCTGCACTTGGTGGGGGCAAGGAGTTAGATAGCCTCATCCTAGTTTAGCACTTGACATTGTCCCTTTGGCTAGTTTTCAACCTTCCACATATGATGAACAAGATAAGAGATGCAGATGAACTACTATAGGTTAACTTGCATGTGCCTTCCTAGTCTTATCTTTATTTCTTTTGCATGTTCTTTTCATGATTGCATGTGTGTAATGTGATCCCTTATACAATTCTGTTTGATGTATCTTCATATTCATTCCTCTATTTGTATCTACATTCTTCTTGTGACATAGATTTTGGGAACCCAAATGTTGGCTCTAGCACTTCTAGGGTTTTTCACCTAAAAGGAGAGAGATTTGGGTCCAAAATGCTTATGTAACATTCAAATTAGGATGTGTGCTATGTGATGTGATGTAAATGAACTTAAATAAATGCAATTGACTAATTGAGATTAACTAAAATGAATGCAAAAGTGCAATTTAAGCTATGTTTGAAAACACATTGTTATATGCAAGTAACTATGAAAATGAAGGAATTATGCAGAATAGAAGATATAGGGGTAAATATGAGTGCATCTGGATGAAATATGAGTTATCTGGAGTGTCTAGAATGCTGATTAATTTTACTAATTTTTCATAGTGGGACTCATTTGCCTAGGGTGGCGAATCAGTCCTCCTATTGATGAAAAACTGTTGGGAGCTAATTTCTATCCATCGAGATTTTGAAATCTAAGGAAGTTTAGGTTTCTAGTCCTAAGATGGGACTCATTCGCCACTGGTGGTGAATCAGTTCTCTCCCAAATTTCTAAAAAACCAGGAGACAACTCTATAACACTAGATCTGAAAATATCTGCTTGTCGGGTTGCTGAAGTCAAATTTGCAGAAAATGGACAAATAAGTTTCTCCAAGCTTGAATTTGACTTATGTTGACTTGAAGTACCTAGTTGACATGAAAATCAATCTTCAACACCTTATAACTTGTCAAATCTGAAAACAAAAGGCTGCAAATACACAAGCAAAAGGGGAAAAATGATTAGGGTTAGTGAATAGGGGTTTGCCTTGGTCAAACCCCACTCTTGGTAATTAAACCCTTGAAAAGATAATGAAATGCAAGAGAAAGATAAAGTAATAACATGCAAATGATATCAACTCACCTAAATCGTGATCTTGTAATTCTGAAGTAATGTCAATGGCAACTTCAAAGTGCTTTTGATTGATGATGTAGAAATGCTTGAGATTGCTTGAATGTGTTAGGAGATTGAATATTTGAGTTATGAGATGTAATTTAATGAGGTGAAAATAACTTATTTATACAATTCTTGTGCCTTACTATCCATTCATACCTCATCATAGGCCAACATCAAGTAATTTTGAATAAAATCCTGAAAGGAAATTTGAAATATTTTGAATTTGGGGCCAAGGGGGACTCATTCGCCACCCATGGAAAATGGGTCCCACCTAGGACTTGAAAACAAGTGTGGGGAATAATATCATATTTAATGTTATTTTTTGGGATCTAACATTCAAAAATATACTTAATAAAGCATATGAGGGCATAAAAAGAAAAAATAAAGCATGAGAAAGGTGTAAATAGTGAAGATGTGCCTAAAAAAGTGTGAAGGCTTGTTACAAGACTTTACAACACTTCAATATAGGACTTGTTGATGAGAAAAAGGAAATTTTTAGGTAAATTGTATTAAATAGAGTCTAGAAGAATGTGGAAATGTCTTACAACATTTCACAACACCTTCACAAGACATCATTCTTTGAGTTTTAGTACCTAAATAAGCATGTTCAAGCCATGTCACAACATAAAATCAAAGCAACATAGTTCCAACACCATGAAATAAGACCTAAAAGGCCATGGAAATGACAAGTGGCCATTTTTATATGGAACATTTAGCCCCCACTTTAGTGAGAGGATGAACCTACTTCAAACTCACACTAAAGTAGCCATGAACATCGAGGGGAGGGTTCGAATGTACTTACATTAGCAAGATGGAATACAACAATCAAGAGGGATGATCAAGACCCTAGGATGAATATACCATGGAAAACTAATCATAAGGACAAAGGAACACACAAGTGTTGAAAAGAATTGGATGAAGCTTCGATCATCAATTCAACTAGTTGTGAAAAGAGATCTAGGGTGATTGTTTGAAAAAGAGAATGTGTACTCACTTTGGGGCCACATAACTAGTTGTCTATGGGGTGAGAAGGTCCAATTGTATACTCACTCTGGGGCCACGAAACTAGTTGTCTGCGGGGTGAGAAATACCAAAAAGTAAGATACATACGCTAGTTGGTATGCAATCACAAAACACAAAAGTGGCTATGGGGAAAAGTCATGCCGCTAGTTGGGCTTCCCGCTCAACTATGTTAAAGCTATACCACTTGATAAATTTAACAAGGTGCCACAAAGAAAAAGGAAATGTAAATGTTAAGCTTAAAACAATACGACACTACATGCATGCAAGTTGTGTTATGCAAGGTGGCCAAGAAATGAAAAAATATAAAATGTAAAAATGTAATGTGAAAGATTGTTCAAAGGAGTCTTGTTCAGTTTATGCAAGGTCAGTCACTTAGGGAAAATTGTGTCTAATGTCTCCAAGAGAGGATGAATCAAAGAATAGTATTTCACAACTTAGGGGATCTAGTGCGTTACATCAAACCACAAAGAGGAATGCAATATGTTGAGATAGATCACACTTATGAAGGACATCACACCTAATGTCATCCACAAAGTGGCAAACACATCATGTAAATGACAAGGCTACACTAAGAAGCATGAATGTACAATGAAATAATGGTAATGTATGCCCCCCAATTTAAGGAATTGCTACACATAGTTCTGTGAGTAATTACTTGAAAGTAGAGAAGAAAATAAAATGCAAAAAGAAAATAGGAAATGAGAGCCCACTTGGAAAGCTCTATGCCAAGTCATATGTTTCAAAGTTAGGATGCGTCATGTTAAGGAAAAATAAAAAAACAAAGAAAGGGAGTTGCCCCCCAGAAAAGGAAACACACCAAACACATAAGGGATCTATGGATTTGGGGTCAATATGCTCGTTGTTGCAATGTTTTTATGAAAGAGCGCAAAACTGTCATCATTCCCCAAATACACATAGAATTGGAAGAATGACACAAAGAAAAAAAAGGAAAACACAAAGTCCATTTTGAGTGAACATGGAAGAGACATTGTAGTCTCGACACTTTACATTGTCCCAAAAAGGAAAACACAAGCAAAAAGAAAGGAAGCAAAAAGGAAAAAGCTTGTGGGTCAACATGAAGGAGACATTTCGGTCTCAATGCCTTGTGTCATCCCCAAAAGCAAAACGCAAGAAAGAACAAAGGAAACAAAGGAAAAAAGACCATTTGGGTCAACATGGAAGAGACATAGGGCGTCTCTACGCTTTGTGTCATCCCAAAAAGGAAAACACAAAACAAAAAATGAAAAAGAAAGGACCATTTGGGTCAACATGGAAGAGACATAAGGTGTCTCTACACTTTGCGTCATCTCCAAAAGGAAAACACAAAACAAAGTATGACAAATAGAAGAATAGAGGTACGAATAGAAGAAGTGTACAAAGAGAGGAAACATCAAACACATGATACACACATGAAAAGAGAACAAGTAATGCAAATGTAAGTCAATCATTAACTAAGTTATTGGTTTCTCAATCTTGGATGAACAAGAGGAAAAATGAATAACATGGTTAAGAGACAGAAACAAATGCATTACAAGGACAAGGCTAATAATGTCTTGCCCCCCACAAAGTGTAAAGGAAAGAATGAGCTGAGATGGGTGATGGGAAAGGATCATGCAATAGTAAGAATAATAAACTCTACAACTATAGCATGACAAAGGGGTTTAAATTGGTTTAAGGTATGGCGGGTAAACAATCAGTATCAATGAAGTGATACTTATCTAGTATGTCTTTCAATGTCTGACATTCTTCTATTTGATGTCCAAGGATACAATCATATTTACAATATGGTATATGAGAATAATCATGATGAATGACCAACCTATTTGAAGGTGGTAAGAGTATAAGACCTTTGTTTAAAAGAAGTTGAAGCCTCCTTTCACATTCAAGTGGAGGATATGTAGGAAACTTAAGCTTCTTCAATTTGTATGGTCATTTTTGCTTACTAGGTTCTCCTTTTTCATGAATAGGAGGAAGGGGACCCATAGGGACCCTAACATCCTTGTCATTAGAAGGAGAGTATGGTTGTTCACATGGAAGGAATATGTTCAAGTTAGGAGGAGAATTTAAGACCACTGTACTAGCATCCTGGATTCTCCTAGGTTGAAGAGGATGTCTGTAAGGATGAGAAGGATCTTGATATCCTAGTCTTGTTGTATGTGCTTCAATTGATTGTTGTTCAAGAAGTTGATGGATGTCATATTCATGTTTTTTGTCACAACCTTGTTTACTTAAGATAGTGAATCATTTACCATATGTCTCTTCAAGGTTGATAGGAGTGTTTGTGACTTTGTGATCATAAAAGGGTTGTGAATGTGAGTGGTGAGAGGGACTAGGTTCACTTGAGGGAGGAACCTTAGGTCCTATAGTGACTTCAGGATGTAAGTAGACAAAGTGATCAGGAGGTGCAACAATGGGAACATCTTGTGATCTCATAGATGGATAAAGGGTTGCATTTTCTTCTAGGTTGTCAAGGCAATCATTGTAAAACTTGTTCATGCTAACATCATCTTCTCCAATGATGTCTACATCACGAGGAGGACAATCATGAGGAGTTAAAGGAGCATGAGATTGTTTAAGGTCATTAAGGTCACAACAAAAGGTACAGTTGGACATGTCTACCAATGATTTTAAGGAATTCCAAAATTTATTGAAAGAAAATTCCATGATGCCAATAAAGTAAGATGCAATAAATGAGGAAAAATAGAGAATCTATAAATGAAAAAAGAATGCAGGAACATAAAAGTGTAATGCAAAAAAATGCCAAAGAGATTACAAAAGTGTTGTTTCAGAAATGTAGAGGGATTGATTTGCCTTGGGTGGAAAATGAGTCCTAGGGTGCAATTTTTTTGTGTTTTGCAGAATTTGAAGGATGATTTAAATGTTCTACAAAATACAATTACAGATGCAAAATGCATATTTTTACTTTTTTCAGTGGAATTGAATGCAAAAATGAAAAGTAAATGAATGTTTCACTAATGCAAAATGAAATGTCCTAGAATGCAATAACAAATCAATGTCCTAATTGAATGCTAATGCAAATGAAAACTAGGATGTAGGAAATGAATGTGATCAAAAGTTTAAAGTGTTCAAAAGTTGGGTTCACCAAAATGTGACATAGATTTTGGGAACCCAAATGCTGGCTCTAGCACTTCTAGGGTTTTTCACCTAAAAGGAGAGAGATTTGGGTCCAAAATGCTTATGTAACATTCAAATTAGGATGTGTGGTATGTGATATGATGTAAATGGACTTAACTAAATAAAATTGACTAATTGAAATGAACTAAAATGAATGCAAAAGTGCAATTTAAGCTATGGTTGAAAACACATTATGATATGCAAGTAATTATGAAAACGAAGGAATTATGCAGAATAGAAGATATAGGGGTAAATTTGAGTGCACCTGGATGAAATATTAGTTATTTGGAGTGTTTGGAATGCTGATGAATTTTACTAATTTTTCATAGTGGGACTCATTCGCCTAGGGTGGCAAATCAATCCTCCTACTGATGAAAAACTGTCGGGAGCTGATTTCTGTTTGTCGAGATCTGAAATATGAAATTTTTTAGGTTTCCAGTCCTAAGGTGGGACTCATTCACCACTGGTGGAAAATCAGTCCTCTCCCAAATTTTTGAAAAACCAGGAGACAGCTCTACAACACTAGATTTGAAATTGTTTGCTTGTCAGGTTATCGAAGTCAAATCCCTAGAAAATGAACAAATAAGTCTCTCCAAGCTTGAATTTGACTTATTTGACTTGAAGTACCTATTTGACATGAAAATAAATCTTCAACACCTTATATCTTGACAAACCTACAAACAAAAGGCTGCAAATACACAAGCAAAAGGGGGAAAATGATTAGGGTTAGTGAATAGGGGTTTTCCTTGGTCAAACCCCACTTTTGGTAATTAAACCCTTGAAAAGATAATGAAATACAAGATAAAGATAAATTAATAACATGAAAATGATATCAACTCACCTAACTCTTGATCTTGTAATTTTGAAGTAATGTCAATGGCAACTTCAAAGTGCTTTTGATTGGTGATGTAGAAATGCTTGAGATTGCTTGAATGTGTTAGGAGATTGAATATTTGAGTGAGGAGATGTAAAATGAGGTGAAAATCACTTATTTATATGATTCTTGTGCCTTACTATCCATTCATACCTCATCATAGGCCAACATCAAGTGATTTTGAATAAAATCCTTAAAGGAAATTTGAAATATTTTGAATTTGGGGCCAAGGGGGACTCATTCACCACCCATGGTGAATGGGTCCCACTTAGGACTTGAAAACAAGTGTTGGGAATAATGTTGTATTTAATGTTATTTGTTAGGATAACATTCAAAAATATACTTAATAAAGCATATGAGGACATAAAAATATAAAATAAAGCATGAGAAAGGTGTAAATAGTGAAGATGTGCCTAGAAAAGCATGAAGGCTTGTTACAAGACTTTACAACACTTCAATAGAGGACTTATTGATGAGAAAAAAGGTGTTTTTTAGGTAAATTATATTAAATAGAGTCTAGAAGAATGTGGAAATGTCTTACAACACTTCACAACACCTTCACAAGACATCATTCTTTGAGTTTTAGTACCTAAATAAGCATGTTCAAGCCATGTCACAACATAAAATCAAAGCAACATAGTTCCAACACCATGAAACAAGACCTAAAAGGCCATGAAAATGACAAGGGGCCATTTTTCTACGACACACTTCTATATGTCGTAAACCCCTTTATCTTTTCTTTTGTCTTGTGTTTTCCTTTTGGGGATGATGTAAGGCATCAAGACACTTAGGTCTCTTCCACGTTGACCCAAAAGGCTTTTCTTTATTTTCACTCTCTATGTGTCATTCTTCCTATTCCATGAGTTATTTTGGGAATGATGACATTTCTAAGCTCTATAATATGATTGTAGCGAAGACATACACTGACCCTGAATTCGTAGATCTCTTATTTGTGTGATTTTGGGATTTCATTTTAGGGCATTCCCTTTTTCATGACATAACTTCATTTGGAAAAATATGCATAACATAGGGATTTCCAAATAGGCTCTCATGTCTTCTTTATTGTTATCATTTTTCTTTTGCTACTTTTAAGTAATTGCTCACAATATGGTGTTATCAATTTCTTTAAAGTGGCCTGGGTGTACATTGGCATTGCCATTTTGGAGATCTTGGACTATTTTCTCATGTTTCATCGCACAGTCTTCTTACTTCTTATGATGTGTCTTCTTCTTGGTGGATTCATTTGGTTTGATGTCCTCCAAGAGTGTGACCTTTCTTGGCATACGACTTTAATCTTAGTGGTAATGCTACGCATTGCATTCCCTAAGTTGCGAATATTTTATCCTAGACTTGTCCTCTCTTGGAGACATTAGGCATAATGTTCTCTAAGGGGAGACCTTACATGAACTAAGAAAAACCCCTTTGAACATGTATTATCCTATTTGAATTTTGTTCATAAGTGTTTAGCATAACACAACTTGCTAATCTTATGAAGCTTGAAGTTACAACCCTTTTTCATGGCCACCAATCATAACACACTTTGCTTTCCTATGGTGCATTGTTTGTTCACAAGTGTTTAGAATAACACAACTTGCTAAACCTTATGGAGCTCAAATTTCGTATTATGTGGTGCTTTATTAAAGTTATTAAAGGTATAACTTTGGTATGGTATGGGAGCCTAATAAGATTCTCTCATTTGCCACCCTTGGGGGCTCACCTAGTGGACAACAAAGTTTCACTAGCCCGTGTGAGTGTGTTGTTGTTCACATAGTGGACAACAAGTTCCACTTGTAATTTTTTTTAGAAAAATAGCTAAGGCATGTTCCACATTGCGTTGGAAACTTGAGGCTTGATCCACCCTTTGTTTCTTTTATTTTTTATTTTTCTCTTTTATTTTAAGTCTTTGGCATTGTATGATTGAGTATCTTGTCATTGTTGCATACATGTATAATATGTTTAACATAGGCATCTATCTCCTTGTTCCTTTGTTGGTTTTGCTATGAGATATTAGATCTTGGAGGCTTGATCACCTTCCTTGATCTTTGTCATCTTATCCTTCCAATAATTGTACAATTAGACCTCTCTTGATAGTCTACTTTAGTGTGAGTTTGATGCAAGGTCATCCTCTCACTAAAGTGGGGGCTAAATGTAGTGTAGAATTTAACCCTTTACATTTTCTCACTTGTTCAAGCCCTCCTAATTTAAATTGGACTTAATAATGCCTTAATTTAGTGTTGTTAAATGTACCCATTTACATTTACACACTTATTTGGGACCCTCTTAATTAATTAAGCTTAATTATGCCTTAATTGGCCCTTTAATTCATTTATAAGCCTTATTATATTATATTTTCCAACGGGGAAACACAACATTAATTAATGCCTAAACATAACACTTCACATGGAACAATGTGTGTCGTAGGTTTATGGACTTGGGACCCATTAGCCCATGGGAAAATGGGTCCTCCCTAAACCTTAGGACCTAAATTTAAATTATGTTTTTGGTGGTATTTTAATGTTTTCAAATCCATAATTCAATGTTGGCTTGTGATATTTGAATTTCAAAAAATTAAGGATACATACCTATAAATACAAGATTATTTCACTATGTTTCACCTAGCAATTTTATGAGTATTATTGGAGCATTTCAAGAGAAATTAAAGGAACTCAAGAGCAGATATATTAGAGATTTATTGTGGCAATCAAGATCCATTCATCATGTCAAATTCTTCTTGCATCATGCATGTTTTTGGAGCTAACATTGTGGTGTAGGTTCTGTAGATGTCCAATTTTGATCACTTCCACATGATCAAACGCGTCTCCCTATTCATCCGGTTGCTCATCCCCTCTGTCAATATTAATTAAGCCAATTGTTTAATTAATACCTTGCATCTTGCGCAAAGGTCCTAAAGTATTCAATTTAATACCTTTCCCCTCTTTCTCCTCTAAATTGAATAAATATGCCCTTTTATTTAATTTAGTCATATTCCCCTTTTGAATTAAAATTCTTTTTTTAATTCATCTTTTCTCTCTCATGGTCACATCCTCCAACTTTTGCAAGTTGGTCCCTAATCCATTTTAATTACTTCATCTTCTCTTAATTAACCAGGGTTAGCATGTGCACACCCTTAATCATCATTAAGGTCACATCCCCCATAATTTCCCACTTGCTTCTAATAAGTCATTAGTCCATCTAACTGAGTACTTGCACAACCTTAATTAGTTGATTAGCCTAACCTAATCCTCATCCTATTTATGGCACATGTCCTTGAGTCAACCTTATTAAAGGCTTTCTCCTTTTGGACAAGGCATCCCCCTTCCCCATGTGAATTTTTAATTCACCTTTTAATCCCCCAAGGCACCTAAAAGGAATTTTTAATTCCTTCACTTCTCCCCACATGTCCTCTATTCATTCTTTATTATTTCTCTCATCCCCATGAGAATATTTGAGGAATTTTTAATTCCTCACATGTCCTCTCACCCACATGGGGACAAGGACCTCCTTTATGAGGAGATCTTGTCCAATCCCAAGGTAATTTGTACCCCTCTCCATGTCATGTCCTTTTCCTTCCACCTCATGTCCACTTCACCTTTTAGGGCTTCATCACATGCCACATGTCAAGATGTGAGGGCTTGTGAGTTCTCAACTCACCTTAGCCCTACATCTTGATATTTGGTGGCTCAATCTCAACCGTCCATTTCCCCTAGGATTTCCCAAAAATCCTATAAATACCCCCTCTTTTCTCTCATTTTAGAGAGATCATTTGTGCTAGCCAAACTCTTGCAGTTTTGTTTCTCAACCAACACTTAGCCATTTTCTTGTTTTTATCCACTTGCATCCATCTTCACATCCTCATTTTGCTTGCATCTACTTGCCATCCAAGGAGCATACACATCAAAGATCGAAGGGCCAACCAAAGGATCGACTCAACGCAAGGTATAAAGTTCCATTTTGTGGCTTTGTCTTGTTTTGTTTCCAACTTAGGCTAATCTTGAGGTGTAGGTTGTTTTAAGTTGTTTATTTGCACTCTTTTAACTTGTTGCTTGATTTCTAACACTCTATTTTGACCTATCACAGGTTCAAAGCATCATTTCAAGCATTCAAAGCATCATTTCAAGCAAGATTCAAGTGTCAAGATCCACATCAAATTTAGCCATCTCAAGTAAGTTGAAAACATCCTAATATCTCCATTATCAAGGTTTCATGCAATTTTTTTTTGAGTGGTAACATAGCTTTGTTCATTCTTCATTCTCTCTTTCATGTTTCATTTCAATTCAAGGTTTGATTACCAAAATAGGGTTTGACCAAGGAAAACCCCTATTCACCCAATTTTCTCTCTCTCTCTTGTATGTGTGATTGTAGATTTAGGTTGAATAAGGCTTGAAGACCTTTTGAAGAGAAATATTTACAAAGTTGTCAAAGTTTTAAAATTTGTCAAAATTGTTGTCTTCTCATGGAAAATAAGATCTCGAAGTCATTTTTGACATTTCGATTGTGAAACCTAGTCAAATTGGAAGATTCAAATATGTATTAGAGGCTCCTAAAAGCTACAAAAAAACCCTACACTTGGACCCATTCACCCATGGGAAAATGAGTCCTAGATCTACTTCTGAAAAGAACTTTTGGTGATTGGTACACAAGTTTCTACCCTTCTCTAATCTGCAATACAATTTCTAGTTTTTCTAGTATTGAGTTTAATATTGTTGTTTCAAGTGTTAGATTAAATTTTGGTGTTGATCTACTATTTTTAGCTTTTCTCCCCAAAGTGTTGTTAGACCTTGATCCTCATCCTTCAGTCATAAGGAAATATGAAGATGAACCCACTTTGAATTGATTCACCTAAGGGTTGACAATCAATTCATTGTGTGGATCTCATTTCTTGATGAAATAAAGGAAAATAGGTCTAATTATTATAATTTTGGTGAACCCACCTTTCAAACCCCAAAACCCTATTTTATGTTGTTTCATCTATACATTATAGTGCATGCATAATTCTCATTCATGACTAATATATTAAATGAATTAAGTGGACTATAAGACCTTAGATATATTGATTAATAAAAGGGCACCTATGTAGAGTAACTCATAAAGTCCCACATTTATAAAATGGATAAATGCACATTAGATTGTTTAGATTAGATTAAAATTGGAAGACTAATACCTATTAAAAAACAACCATAAAGGCAGATGAGGAACTCATGAGCAGTGAGAAATCTAAAAAAGTAAAACAAAAGCTAAAGCTTAAACAATTCGACTAGCAATAAACTAACCAAAAAATCCACAGAGCTGGGACTAGCACATAACCATAGGACACCTACAAGTGTTCCAACAGCTTGAGACCAGTGATCGCATTCCATTCCTGAGACAAGAACTAGAGCTTATTTTTAAAGTCATAGGACCCTGTTGAATGGCCTAGGTATCCATCGTGACATCATGAGCTGAGGTGCTTTCCTTTTTACCCTTCTTCTGCATATGACCATCCTTCACATTGTCTGCAACCCACTTCCCTTGGAACTTCCTTAATTCATACTAAAAAACATGAAGAACTTGCAATGTTCTTCATGGTTTCTTTACTGTAATAAGTGATGACCCTAAGGCATTGCATAGTCTTCTCTTGGTTCTGATGGATGGCATCAATCTTAGTCAATAAATTCTTCTTTTCTTCCTCCATACCAATGATGGCTTGTAAATCTTCTAACTCCTTTTCCCACCTCTCCCACTTCTCGAAAGACTTGGATAAAGAAGCAATCATGTCCCAATGCTCCTTGTTCTCCACCTTCCCTGCCCATAGGACCTGCTGCTCTAGAACCTTTCCCTCTAGAATTTGAATTCTTTCTTTAGACGTGACTAGTTGGACTAAGAACCACTTCATGATATCCTTCTGAATGTTAATTGTCTCTGAGATTTCATGTTTTATTTCCTAGGGCATTAGTAGGGGTACAAATTGACCTAGGTTCAGTTTCAGTTTCCTCCATATTGATGCACAGGTTGGGAGAATTTTGTGGGTTAGGGTTAGAAATGAGGGGGAGTTGTTGGGAACATTCGATATATGCTCATAAGCTGAAGAGTGCATAGGAGAGTTGTCTAAGGTGGGATTATATGACTCATTGTCATTTGACTTGTCGGACTCCCTTGACCCAAAAGTAGAAATAAGTGTGGGTTTTGACAGAGGGGTGCATTTGATGGGGATGAGGGGGTTTATCATTCATAGGGGCTTTACCCCAGGCTTGGGTGCTATAAAAAATGGAAAGAGGGGTTTCATCAATAATAGCAAAGGGGCTGGGGTCAACAGGAGGATTGGTGAGGTTGTGGATGGTCAAAGTGTTCTTGTGCACAAAGGCAGGGGAGGGAAGCAACACATAATGAAACTTGTGTAAATTATAAATAAGGCCTTGGTGTATGGGTAATTTCTTGCATTTAGCTTGGACACTTCTAACAGATTGCTCAAGTGAAGAAATGAGCCAAAAGGGGAAATTAATCTTGACATTATACTTAAGATGATTAAGCATAGGGAAAATATGGGCATGGAAGTGACAAAAATTCCCTTTGAGAGTTACATACCTCATGAGGATTTCAAAAATTGTGCTCCAAACGCCAAGAAGGTCCATGCGGTTAAAGCCATTATGCAACCTATTCACCCTCTTGCCCTCTTTTAGGTACCATTTCATGTTTTCTTGGTAATGAATTTTTGATTTATGAGGAATGCAAATCCCTTCCAAGGATAGCCCTGTAACCTCCACAAGAAGCTTAGGAGTCAGCATGAAAGAGACCCCTCCAACAATAACAGTCCCATGGACACCCAAAAATTAGCGAACTCCAAAGAAATCTTGGGGTTATTCCCTTGCATCCCCTCCACATACAAAGCCAGCTTGCCCCATTCTAGAATGGCCAAACCTCCTTGTATTTCTTCCAACTATCGTAGTTGGTAGGTTCATCTTGAACCAAATCCCCTTCCATTGCTAAAAACAAAAGTTTTAGAGCGAGGAAACACCAACAATAAAAATGGCTATATGAAAACTAGAACCACAAATAAATGTAAATATGCATAGATTGATTGGAGGGCTTAAGTTGCCATAATTGAAGAGTGTGGCAACTATCAATACGAGCTGACATCATATCCAACTCGATTTCATTTTGATAGTACTTTAGCATCATGTTGAATTAATTCGAGCACCTTACTTGGGATATGGAGGATATTATCTGGGTATGTGCAGGATCATGATGGGCCAAAAAGTGGTGATATGATGGGTATGTGGTTGACAACTTTTTTTAACCCAAAATTGATTAAAAGAAAAGGGTTTGTAAAGGAGATTCTCAGCTTTCCACGATATAAATTATGCTTTACTTTGAATTTAATAAATAATTATTATTCATTTTCTATTTGAATTACGACTAAAGCCCTGATTGATAGGCTGATCGAAAAACATATATAGCTTTCAAACGTTAGATCACATTTTTTGAATCTAAAACACACATTGAACATTCTATGCTTTGCATACTATAGGATTAAAAAAAATATATTTGAATTTAATGAAGTTTTGACCAAGTTATGGTGGTCAGACATACAAGTTTTTATATTTTTTAAAAGTTTTAATAAAAAAATCATAATTAATTATTTACTTGGATTTTTTTTTTTAAATATGCATCGTATCGAGACGTGAGTCCTCTAATTATATCTAAAATCTTATAAAAAAATATTATCATTTTATTATGGTCAGGGTGGTTAGACATACACCAACTTCTTATTTTTTTCCCTAAAATTTAAGTACTATTGCATCGAAATTTCAAATTTTTACTGGTCAAATAGATTTTTTTTTTGAAATAAACCTAGTAGTTTAGAGACTACATTCAATTTGCTACACATTCTATCCTTACATATTTTTGAAATAATATAGATAACTTATTCAAATTTTTACGTCAAATTGACTAACTCTAATTTTTTTGAATTTTTTGCCACTTAAGGGCCTATTTTTTCCATGATGATCTTGCACATACCCATCCCATTTTACTAAATTTGGAGTAGAAGCTCCAAGATTTTCTAAGGCATTGAAAAATTTATTTCCGCTCCTATACACGTGATTAACATTGCAATTCCCAAGGGAAATCATAAGATTTTGAGTTGAGGCCATAGGGTCCTGGAGAGTACAGCAGGAAGAGGCTTTCCTTGCCAGCATAAGAATCACGTTTCTAGAGTCCCCTTCTATAACCAAATTAGAGAACCCATCTTGCGTGGAAATTTTAATACCATGGAAGGCTGCCACCACCTCAGGAAAGCTAGAAGATTGGACCCCCAAGTTGACTGTGTAGGCCATAATTAATTTTCCTTTGTGGTCACAGATGACCCCATCCCTAACTGCCCGACCTAGGTTGGGCTTGGCCGAGCCGTCAAAATTGAGCTTTAGCTAGCCAGGCTTGGGGGGGGACCAAGGCATACTTCACCTACCCTATGGGATAAGAGAACTGAGGGAATTAAGGGCCTTTGAAAGATTCCAAGGAAATGCAATTGAGACCTAGAGCATTAGGATTTCTTTTGGGCTTGAAAGGGGTAGCAGAAATCAACTCAAAAACTTGACTAATAATTTTGTTGGCCACCACCAACCACGTGGACCTTTTGTTCCTGAAAAATCTATTATTTCCCACCCCATGAAGAATAATGATTTCCACCAAAGCTCAACAAGTAGAGGGTGAGACATTGAGGGGGTTAGCAATCCAGAATCTCGTGAACATATTTTTGCTAGACCCAAAAAACTCTGAAAAGAGATTGGATTTTCTACCTAACCTACTAGGAGTAAGAACAATGGAAAAGCAAGTGAGAGATGGAGTCAACTTTGTTCTCATACAAAAACCACCGATTCCCAAGCTGTATGCCTTTTTTTTGTAAATTATCTAGAGTGAGGATAATTAGATTGTTCATAAAAATAGACTTGATACATTAAGTTGATATATTAGATGATAAATACAATTTCTAATTTAAACAATAGACATCAAGTTCTATTTTGTTAATTTTTACAACTATAATTCGATAAATAATCTATTTAAATTTTCCTTCACTTAGTTTACATAATAAGATTGAATGCGACAATTAGAGTGCTATTTGTTTAGTAAAAAATCCTACATATTATGCTTGTACTAAACATGTTGATGTTCAATATCACTTTGTGTGAGGGATGGCGTAGAGTGGTAAGGTCTTGATTGATAAGGTTGACACTTTAGATAATGTTGCAGATTCTCTCACGAAGCTAGTGACCATGGATAAGTTCTCTTGATGTAGGAATACCATGGGCCGTGATCACTATACTTGATTTATTATTTGCATCTTTAGGATGCAATTAAAATGTATAGTTTTAAGTGGGAGAATGTTAGGTTAGGTGACATTTATATTGCAAACTTATGTCATTTATTTATCTCCATATTTATTGGAAAGTGTCATGGGGAACATGAGATAAATGTATTTAATTTTGGCATATTGTAATTGCATTTTCAAAAGGGAAATTAATATTGGTGGAGCTTACATGTCACTAGAGGATACAATTCTTCCTCCTAGGTGTCCATATTTGGAATATGAAGAGTCTTGAGTGGGGAGCCAATTCTGGAGGGAAAAAAGTGTGCATTCGTGTTTCACCTAGAAGCTAAACATTCACCAAAGCATCCTGAATTACAAAAGTTGAAGGGGCTATGGGTTAGGAATCCATATTGAAGAATTTTTCACATTTAATTAATTTAATATCATGAATCTTGATATTCCAAGGATGGAGCATGGGTTTTTTCAAGTGGTTTCAGCACCTCCTGTTTCAGTTTGTACCACTATGGTTTTGTCTTCCACAAGTTCTCTAAATTGGAGCCTTGAGATGGTAGTAACATCTTGTGTTATTTTTAGGTTTATGGAATCATCTGGGTTGTAGGAGAACAATAGGTCAATTTAGGATCATGGGGGTCCAAACTAGGCCCTTAAGTGGCAATGAAAATTTAGAAAAATAGAGTTAGGCAACTTGATGTATAAAAATTTGAATAAGTTATTAACATAATTTGAAAATTGTGTAAGAAAAAAATTATATAAAATTGAATATAGTTTCTAAAATACTAGTCCTTTTTTGAAACTTTCAATATAAGTGGAGGAAACATACCCGGATGTGTCGCATTTTTTTTTTGTAATTTTTTTGCAAGTAAATAATTAGTTATGATTTTTTTATTAAAACTTTTTAAAAATATTAAAACTTGTTTGTCTGACCACCATAACTCATATTTATGAAATTCATTTTTTCATTTTTTATCCTATAGTATGGGAAGCATAGATTGTGTTACATCTTTTGGATTCAATTTTTTTTAAATCAATTAAGAATTATAGATGTTTTTCAATCACCATAACTCAAATTTATGAAATTCATTTTTTCATTTTATATCCTATAGTATGGGAAGCATAGATTGTGTTACATCTTTTGGATTCAAATTTTTTTAAATCAATTAAGAATTATAGATGTTTTTCAATCAACCTATCAATAAGGACTTTAGTCAGAATGCAAGTAGAAAATCAATAATATTTATTTATTTAATTCCAAATAAGGCATATCTTATATTAGCGGAAAGATGACAATTTTCTCAATAAACCCTTTTCATTTCATCAAATTTAGATAAAAAAGTCACCAACCACTTTTCTGTCATATTGCCACTTTTTGGACATCCATGATCCTACACTCACCCCAACAAGGATGTATATTGTGGTGTATCTCTCTTTTGAAGATAAATAATAGACTTTCCCTCTTTTCCCGTGTGGAGTTTTTTCTCGAAAGTGTCTCCACATAAATATAGTGTCATATTTGTTTGTTGATTTTTCTATTGTGATAAATGTGGAATCACATAAATTAAATTGGATTTGGTAATCTTATTTTTAGATTTGAATACACATACATAAGTTATTATTGCAGCTTAGTCTGACCTTATTTTTAACAAAGGGAACAATATATAGTTCATGACAGTGTCCATAGGGTTATTAGTAGTTTTCACATTCAAAAGTTATTGTATGTGACTAGAGCACTTTAAGAAAACCTATTAATAATCCTCTAGTCATTTTCCATCAAAGAATTAGCCCAAAAGTATGAAATAGACCTAATTTCCCAATCATTTTTTTATATTTCCTTATAGTTGCATTTTATTTTCAAACTCAAGTATGTCAACGATAGCTTTAATAAGACAACTCCCCTCAAGAAAAGATAAAACCTTGGCAAATCATTTATTTTTTGAAAAAACTATTAATTTCTATTGGAAAATATTTCCATTTTTTTTTTAAATATTAATGTCATTGATATTTTTTTACGTCACTAAATTTTTATATTGAAAATCTTGGAAAATATTAAAAAATAATAGGAAAATTCATTTAAATATAAATTCTCTTGGAAAAGTAAGGGCTCGAGGGTAGAAATGATTGATGGGTTTAAGGGGTAGACACTATAATATTTAGTTTCTACCATTGATTTAAAATATAATATAGCAACCCTTTTGTATTCTATAAGGTAAAGTGTACCCATGATCTATAATGCTCATGGGGCACAATATTTCTTTTGGATCATTGTTTCCAATGGAGATCAACAATCCAAAAGCGATTTTAGGTCTCATGAGCATTATAGATCGCAAGTACATTTTACCTCATGAAATATGAGGGCCATTAGAAAATAGTTGCAAATAAAGATTAGAAATATGGCGCTAAATAAACTAATAATTATGATATACTATTCACAAATTAATTTAGATTTCTACTATAACTTATAAAATTAAAGCGAATTTGATCAATCATGTATCAAATACTATGGAAAATTTTTGAGTTATTTTTTTTAATAAAATAAATTATTTGGAAATTTAAATATGACTAAAATAAAATTTTATAAAAATGTGGTGATTTAGGTTGCATTATAGCTTGAACTATTAGCCAAATTTGGATTCCCAAATTTCAACTATTAGCCAATTGGCAAATATCAGCCACTAAAAAAATCACTTCAAAGTATGTTATTAAACTTAGCATAGATCTAATATATTTATTCTTTTATGTTATATTGTAACATATCATATTATCTAAATACAATTAACATATAGTGATTGAAAATAAATAAAATTTAACACATAATACCATTTATTTTCATATTACAAAGACACCCTCTTTTTAGAGGATCTAAGGAAGGTGGTGCATCTAGTGCTTATTCTCTCCCACAAAGTAATCCATACTTCCTTTTCTTTTGGTTTGGTTTCAATGATGTAAGAAACTATTAGGGAGTTGATACACTCTTCTTCATGTATGTGGGATATTAAGCTTGAAGTGTAGGTTATACAAGGAATCCTCAATTTAACTTATATAAATATTAATTATGATAAGAAGGTGATAAGCTAAGGTAGCCTAAAAACCAATTTGAACTAGTCTAGGATTTTGGGCACAAGGTTTTAATAATAATATTTATTGAGACAAGAGTAGTATAGTTTATTGATTTTTTTGGTTAGGTCTAATTTTATAACTAGATTAGGTCATCTAGAGAAAGAAGAGACTATTTTATTTTTCATAACATAGATCAAGGATGCCCAAAGTATTTTTCCAATAAAACTAGTTAACAATTAGGTTTGTGCTAGTTCTAGTCAACATGATGCTCAACAATGTTTATGTATTCATGTACTGCCCTATCAAATATGGAGATATTTTCACATATCCAACACCAAAGGTTGGTTTAGTATTTTCAATCATTTGGTACATAGAATGAGTTACCCAATCTATAGTTTTGGGTAGTTATTGTCATCAAAATACATGGTGTGAAAGGTCATTTTCTTATTTTAAAATGCATGGTGTGAAGAGTATTTTCTTATTTTAAAATGAGTTTTTAGTCTAAGCACCACACTATTTCTACCCTTATTTTGGTCACGACCAAAGGAAGAGTGCTTCCTTCCAAAAAGTACATAAATGGTAAATTCAATCACAGTTATTATTTGATTTTATTTCTTGAAAGAAAATAACATACAACTTCTATATTTTAAAATCTTTCTTAACTTAATCTTTTCAAGTAGAGATAAACATCTATTGAACATTCCAATATAGTATTTTGCACTTCATTGGGTAGATGTGATACAATCACATTCTTTGTAAATTAAAGATGCAAATGATTGTTGATGGAAATAAGGTTGTACTCATTGGGTATGTGGGACAGAATCATGTTCTTTATAAATTGAAAATGCAAATGATTATTGATGGCAATAAGATAAAGTTTTTGATAAAGGGTAAAATAGGTTTTACAAGGACCCGAAACCACCATGAAAACTTAAAGAAATATTATAACATATGGGAGAGTGATATCTGTGAGAAGTCACTGAGTTTAGTTTAGGACATATATCGTTTGTAAGTTTGAGAAGTCACTAAGTTTAGTTTAGGGTTTATATTAAGGGGATGACTATGAGGGGTAGGAATTTCCATTAAATTACTTCAAGATAATTTCCATATTAGAGGACCACTTGCACATGTTTTGGAGACTTATACATGTATGAGATATAATCTTTATCCAATCCCCTAATAGATCCTATTCTCCATCCTCTATTTTTCCCAATTTAGGTTAGCCCAAATTTATAAAAAAATGTGTTTTCAACTTAGGCACACCTCTAAGAAAGAAAGGATTATAGTTCTTGGTTTGTATTGAAGAATGATGTCTAAGATCTCATTATTTTTTGATATATTACATCATAGTTAGTATATATTAAAGAATACTAATAAAATAAATTAACATTTAGATGCTAATTTATAATAGGTTTGTTATATTAGTTTATAATAAATTAGTTGTGGGAAATTACATTCCTGTAAGTAGTTTTGGGTAGTTCATAGGAAAAATAAATGGTTTTATAAAGCCACACTCAAAAGCATTGTAAATAATTCAAAGATATTTATATCATATATCATTTTATTTGCAGCATACATGGTGTAGATTTTATGAATTTTTAGTTTTGTTACTTTACCATTTTCATTAATAATGGATATGGCATTCAAAATCCTAACCTCTATTATTTCTTCCTAGATCAAATTGTCTATCAATGGCCTTCCTTTGGCTCAATTTGGAATTGTCTAAGTAGAGCCTACTTCTATGGCTACTATGTTCAATATGTGGGGGAGTTTTTTTTATTTATTAGACTGCAGGAATCGGGTAGCACGACCCCCAATAAACTGTAGTGCGCCTAGTAAACTTTTTAACGTGACCAGCAGCGCTGGTGCGACACGCCCTCCGGTACCACGGGGGTGGGGGAGACTAGACCTCATGACCAACCTCCTGCAACAGGAAAGATTTAGCCAACCGAGCTAGGGCCCCAACCCCTATGGGGGAGTTTTTAAAAGAAGAGGCTTCTAGTTATTTTATTTTAAGGAAGGAAGAAGATGACTCCTTTGCAAAGAAGGGGGTTGCACTTAGTCTTAAGTCATGTGAAGTCCTATAGTGTGGTCAAAAGTACAGAGGAATAATTTTGCATTGAAAGGTAGTAAGATGAAGGTCAAGCATAATCAAAGATAGTTTTCTAGATCAAATGAAATGCAAAGGATATCACTCATCCAATTTTTGTTCCATACAATTTTTATACTCATCAAAAGTACAAAGGAATTGCACAATATTTGTTCCATATACTTTTATATTGCTAAAACATTTAATTTATTTTTTTAAATAATAGTTGCTTCTAGCATTATTGAAGTTTATGAAGAGCTAACGAATCTTTGATTAGAATCTAAAAACAATAAAATAAAAACTTTTTTAATTAGAATTTTTAAAAAAAATATATATATATTTTTCAAATTGTTGAGATTTTGATCAGTTTGGATGCTTGAATTACTATGTTCAATTCTATTAAAGAAGGGACACTAAGTAAACTAGTTAACCTCATCAACCTTCATAAAAATAAAAAAAATTAACTATTTTTAATGGTGGGCAATAGTTGGCAACGTTTGACTATTACTAAAAATATACAATAGCGTGCCCGATTAAAGAAAGATAACCTAGTGAAAACCCATCCACATAAACCCTAATTTAAACCTAACCCTAACCTTAACCCTACTTGAAATTTAATTTATGATTTATATTATTTTAATTATTATTTTTTAAATCATACTCCCTAATTCATTATAAATCTATGAATATTTAATTTCAAGGTAATCAATTTGAAAATTCTTAATTCTATAATAAAAAATAATTAATTTCAAGGTAGTCATTTTGAAAATTCTTAATTCTATAATAAAAAATTTCTTAATTCCATAATGAAAAAAATAAAATCTAACAACTCATTATCAAATCAATTATCAAATCAACAAGTAAATATATTTATTTAATTTATGTATTAATTTTACAAAAAATGATCTAACAACTCATTATCAAATCAATTATCAAATCAACAACTAAATACAATTATTATATTTATTTAATTTTATATATTAATATTACATGATTGCATTGCGAATTCTTTATTTTAAGATTATTTGTTTATTGATAATAACTACTTAATTAACATAAGGGATACAATACAAAGGTAATAATTATTTATTTACAAGTAAAATAGAAGAGTTAATATCCATGAGGTCAAAGTTTTACACTCTAAAATAAAATAATTTTATGGTTTAACTATCCTTATTCAAATTCAACATTCTTCTTTTAATCTCTTTCATTTACATGTTTCATAATAAATATTAAATTAAATCTCAATTACACTGTATAAATCTTTAGTTTGAAAATTCATTTTGCACTTTCAAAATATTTACCCAATTATAAATCTTTTCCTAATGATCATAAAAAATATAAATCTTTTCCTAATGACCATAAATAATAAGGTATGTTTAGTTCTATGTTTATATAAATATCATATTTGATGTTTAGAAACAAAACTTAGATCTATATGCTGGCAGTCTAGTCAGTCATTTTTTATTTTTTATTTTGTTTGTGTGTAATGTCCAAAAATAAATAAAATATTCATGTTACCATTTAATTTTTTTTAGGCTTTCCACAGGTTGGCTAGATGATAACTTTGATACCATTGAAATATTTTTAGTAAAAGCATACAAAAAATGACATTGCAACTAAGAGACTGGCGAGGAAGCTTTGTTGATTATTTTCATGGAGGTTGTGGGTTGAATCCACTTGAAATAAAACGTATGTATATTTTTTTTTATTTGGTGGTATCACAACTTCACAATTCTAAACGTATTGCCTAGAAGCAAGGAAACTAAAAGAACTTTACTGTTCAAATTTCTACAATTACTAACATGCATGCAATGAGAGATGCAAGGAATAGATAATGACCAATTTTCAGGTGTTTAAACTAACAGGAAATAAATTAAAAAAAGACTTAACGGTGTGACAATACATGCATATCCTTGCACAAGTTTATTAGAAGGAAAAGGCCATAAGTTCTAATAGAAGAGTTAATAACATTTTGTTTTCACCATATTTGAGCCTCTCATGGCATAGTTGGTGATGTTCCTGGAATTAGTGCATGCAAATCAGGCAATACAGATCTGTCGCACTCAAAGTGAAGAATATTGTAGGAGAGCCTATTTGATGAAGCATGTCAATCAATTCTGCAAGTCCAGTATGACCTTGTGCCCCGAGCAATGTTGTTCCAAATCGCATTAACCTATCAACTAGATGGGATTGTGGCATGTTTTCCATATGCTGATGCAACTCGTTGATGGTGATTGGCATGTCTTGAAAGCTTCTTTTGGAAAATACAGCTGAAAAATGTTGTGCATGGTGTCTCATTATCGTGTTCATCATAAAATATCAAAGTATTAGATGCTGACCAAAACGATGGTCCCTATAACACAATAAATGCTTAACAAATTCATGCATATACACTCTCCTCATTCGTGGTTTTAACCAATCACATTTACCATTAGGGAATAATGTTGGGAATGCCATATCAAGTAATCCTGGAGTGACATATTCATTGATAGGAGATGAACCAATTTGTGGCCAATCAATCAATGTTGCTAAATTTTCTTTAGGGTTATTAACCCATGCCTGAATCAATTCCATTTCTCTTTGAGCATTAGGTGGCATAAAAGCCATTTATGTAGTGTGCTAAATTATATTTCTTTGATCCATGTCGATGATTGGACCCACAAATACAATTTCATTTAAATTAGAATCAAATTCCATATGCATTGTTTGTAATTTTTTGAATATATTTTCATTAGAATTTCCTATGAGATAATTTAGAGCATTTTCATTGATTCTAACATCCGAATAAAAATTGTCATGGTCTACTTTGGATTTTAATGCCTTATACATACTATCCCTATTCATTGTGAATTTATAATTTGTGCCACGTCGATCCATTCTTCAAACAATGATGATTGGCAACTCTCTTATTGAATGTGGCAAAAATTTTGAAACATATTCCACATTGTCAGTGTATACATTAATGCTTGCTTACACATATCTTGACCTAAGCCTACTTAGGCATTTATTGTGCAGGCTGATATTTTCTTGATATTTTCCTCATGAGCTAGACTGGAGAGGTGTCTATACACCTCAACACCTCACGCTAGGACATTTCTCCTATGCTAGGATATTTATCCTATATATGTTGACTTCTGGCTATTTAAATATTAGATCAACCTTATGCAGTTTATGTGTTCATTGTGCTTGTTAATTATCTCTGTGATCTAGGATTTCTCACACACATTTTGTTGAAAACTTATTTTGTGTCCTCTATATTTATACTGACCACCGACTGCATGGGTAACTTGTAATATTGGAATAACACATGCAATTAAAATTTCTTCTACTTGAGTTAATTTCACAAGCTCTTTTGGTTGTGGCCCATGATCCATATTATTTAAAGCTGAAAATATATGATTCCCTTTATCTTGACAACATCTATTACAAAAAACACCTTCAGAGGTGTGAAATACTTTCATTCCTAGGTAGAATTCTTGACAAAGATAACACATGCCTAGTGTTGTCAAGTTATCTAATTGATGTTGAAATTATACTTGATTTTTTTTTAAATCACCGTGAAGCATTCCATTTAGGTTTTGTATGTTTCTTTATATACCTACATTTCTCTCATCTTGTACTATGACTTCTGCCCTTTGTCTAACATAGCTTTCTCTTTCAACTTCATTGTGTCTTTTTCTTTGTTCTTCCCTTTCAACATCTGTCATTTGTTCCCGTCGTCGTCTTCTATATTCTCTTTGATATTCCCTTTGATATTATTTTCTTTGTTCCTCTAATTCAAAATTCAATCTCAGTCGCAACATATCTAGAAAATAATTGAAGTTGGATTTGTAAAATTGATGTTTTTCAATGGTAAATCTACTTTTGTTTTAAATGAATTTCATTTAATATTAACGACTATTGCAATCAAAAGGTTCTAAATAGAATAAAAAATTACATGACTATTACATAAGAAGTATAGGTGAAGCATAATTAGATGAAGAGATTTCATCACAAAGAAGAAAAAATGAAAGCTTTATTGTGTTTTGGAAATTGGTCCTTGAAAAAATGCACTCATTATTGTGATTTTGTGACTATTTATATATCAAGTAGGGCATGTACATCCAAAATACTTGAACAGTCTTTTACAAAATTCAACATTAAATTCTATATGAAAATATTGTTCATTAGACCAAGTGAATCATGGTTGCCACCTACATACAACACACATGAACAATTTTTTTACAAAATAGACATGAAATTCTACATTAAAATGTTGTTCATAAGAGTGACCCAACCATTGAAAAACCCTCTATATGCTTCACATGTGCCTACCCTAATTATCATACAAGTACAAAAAAAATTCTTCAATAGCGCTTTTTGCAACTCTTGGTTCCTCGTATTGCTTAGCATAATAAATTTCTCTTAAAAAACTAGAGAACCCTACAACTTTCTTGCATGTTGCATGTAATTTGTGGGCAATGTCTTCCATGTCATCAATCTCTTCTCGTTCTATTCCACGTGCAAGCAGTGCAACATCATGAAGTTCTCTAATGATTTGTTTTGAGTGGTCTTCAATTGATGTGTACAACTTGTCTATCAAACTTGGCACATGTGTGTTTGAATTTGTTGACTCCTCATGGGCTTCTTACTGTTTGACTGTTGGTTCGCTAGAAGGAGATTCATTGTGTGTAGCCATTATCTAAATAATAAATGAAACTCATAAATAAGTAATAGGTTATAAAGATATGTATGATTGTAAGTTTTAGAATCATACATATATAATTTTCAATAGAATTTTCAAAGCTAACAAGACTACAAAGAGAAGTGTAAGAAAGTTATTGGTATCAAATTTCTTTTAATGTAGGAGGTTGGTGAGTTATTGATAGAGATGGTAGAAGAGGTACTAATGTTAAGAAAGCTTCATAAGATAATTAATAGTCATAGAAATTTTGAATATAATTGCAATGTCAACATAGTTTTACCACTTAAATTGCAATTTATAAGTATTTCCCAACACAAGATGAATTCAATAAACACATAAGCGTTCATTCCAACAACATTTGAATAATGTTTTATTTATTTGCCACATCAAGGAATACATTACATATATAAATTAGGTTTCACTTATTCAAGGGACTCATCAGAACTTATCACAATTATTTCGGGGGGAGGTTGCACCTGCAGGTGTTCCTCATTATTCTTTTTTTTTTAGGAGGATTAGTACAACTATTTTCACTTGGTACATCATGGTTAAGGGGTAACTTCTTGTCCAAATCTGCTTGGACACTAGCTGCTACTTTCTTTGACCATTTTATTTTTTCCCTAACATCCTGAATTCTCTCCATTGCAATTTATAAGTATTTCCCAACAAAAGATGAATTCGATAAACATAGAAGCGTTCATTCCCACACCATTTGAATAATGTTTTATTTATTTTCCACATCAAGGCATACATTACATATATAAATTAGGTTTCACTTATTCAAGGGACTCATCAAAACTTATCACAATTATTTCAGGGGGAGGTTGCACCCGCAGGTGTTCCTCATTATTCTTTTGTTTCTTAGGTGGATTAGTACAACTATTTTCACTTGGTACACGATGGTTAGGGGGTAACTTCTTGTCCAAATCTGCTTGGACACTAGCTGCTGCTTTCTCTGACCATTTTATTTCTGCACATCCTAAATTCTCTCTATTGCATGAGCGAAGGTCTCATCCTCCTTGAGCCAGCCTTCGTCTTCTACGTTTGTTCCTTCTATGGTTCTAGTCAATGTGGCTCGCTCCTTTTTGCATTGTAAGTAATGAGCATTTCCACCTATGGAATTACGTTTGATCTGCTTAATGCACACCATGTCTAGAACATAAAGGTTCACATTAGTTGCACAAGCACAATTCTATATCTACATAGTGGACTCATAGGCCCTAGCATGCAACATGGGACCTATGGGTTATATACCAAATATCACAACCACATTATATAATGTGGTTGTCACATGTGGTTATCTTATATAATGTGGTTGTCAATAGACTACGAGGAAGACCAAAAAGAAATATGAAAACAATTGAAGAAACCAAGCAGGACAATAAACCAAAAAATTCGCTAATTGGTTTATTGTCTAATGTCAAGGGGTGTCTTAATGGTTCAATGAAAATTAAAATTCTAACCCTAATTTAACCCTAAGCCTAACACCAACCTTGAACCTAATATTGACCCTAAGATTCATCTTAGAACCCTAATTGAACCCTAATTTGAATTGACCCTAATTGAGTTTTTATTATATTTTTTTTGTATTTAATTTTATAATTTTAAATTGATTTTAGATGTGCATAAATATTATATTTTTTTTATCTATTTAAGTTGCTATATTTAAATCATAACCCTAATTGAACCCTAATTCTAATTGAACCATAACCCTAATTGACTTTTAATCTTAGCCTTAAATCTAACCCTAATTCTAATTCTAACTCTAACCCTAGCCTTAATTCAAACCCTAATTCTAATTCTAAACCTAGCCTTAATTCTAACTCTAAATTCATGATTATAATTTTAATACTCACCTTAATTCTAATGACGAGCCTAATTCTAATTGTAATACTAATTGAACCCTAACCCTAACCCTTATTAGAACCCAACCCTTATTGAACCTTTACCATATCCTAAAATTAATCCTATCCCTAATCCTAATTGTGTCTAACCCTAATTGAAACCTAACCCTAATGCTAGTTGTGTCCTACCCTGAACCCCAACCCTAATCTTAACCTTTACCCAAAGCTTTATCCTATAACCCTAACCTTAACCCTAATCTTAACCTATCCTTAATCTTAATTGAATTCTAATCCTAATTGAAGGTCCTAACCCTAATTGTAACCTTGATCTAACCCCATGCCAACTCTTACTCCAAGCTTTATCTTAGAATTCTAATTGAACCCTAATCCTAACTAAGCCATAACCATAATCATAACCCAATTATAAACATAATCCTAACTAACTCAGAATCATAATCATAATAGTAAATAATAATGTTATATAAATTTTGTCATATGATAAACTTATGTGTAAATGTAATTCTTAATCACATTATTTTTTTTAAAGATAGATATGCTAGTTCTAAATATATTAATTAAAAAAATTATTTTATGTGTAATAATAAATCTGATATATTTTTTTCTATTTAATTTAATAATTTTAAATTGATTTTAGATGTGCATAAATATTATAAAAAAATTATGTATTTAAGTTGCTATATTCTAATCATAACCCTAATTCTAATTGAACCATAACCCTAATTGACTTTTAATCTTAGCCTTAAATCTAACCCTAATTCTAATTCTAACCCTAGCCTTAATTCAAACTCTATTCATTATTATAATTTTAATACTAACCTTAATTCTAATGACGAGCCTAACTCTAATTTATCTATTTATCTTAGAACCCTAATTGAACCTTAATTCTAATTGAATCATAACCCTAATTGAAATTTAATCTTAGCCTTAAATATAACCCTAATTCTAATTCTAACCCTAGCCTTAATTCTAGCTCTATTCATGATTATAATTTTAATACTAACCTTAATTCTAATGATGAGCCTAATTCTAATTGCAATACTAATTGAACCCTAATCCTAACCCTTATTAGAACCCAACCTTTATTGAACCCTTACCATATCCTAAAATTATTCCTATCCCTAATCCTAATTGTGTCTAACCCTAATTGAAACCTAACCCTAACTCTAGTTGTGTCCTAGCCCTAACCCCAACCCTAATCCTAACCTTTACCCAAAGCTTTATCTTATAACCCTAGCCTTAACCCTAATATTAACCTATCCTTAATCTTAATTGAATTCTAATCCTAATTGAACCCTAATCCTAACTAAGCCATAACCATAACCATAACCCAATTATAATCATAATCCTAACTAAGTCATAATCATAATCATAATAGTAAATAATAATGTTATCTATTTTTTTTCATATAATAAACTTATGTGTAAATGTAATTCTTAATCACATTATTTTTTAAAAATCATTCATGGATTTTTATGAAGATTCTTTATTTTCCCCCACCAACAAGAAAATTTAATTTTTAATAGTGAACTTTACCCTAACCCTAACCTACTTGAAATCTAACCCTAACCCAATTAAAATATTACCCTAACCCTGAAACCTAATTGAATTCTAACCCTAATTGAGCCCTAATTGAATTCAATGAAAATTAAGATGCCTATGCGAACACTGAAACTCACGTTTCAAGCATTTATAATGTGACATGTTTGGATTTGATTAGATTTGATGAGATAGTTTGACAAAGACACCAAAAAGCATAAGACATAAAGCTTGGCATACAAAGTATTTTCTCATAAATCATACAATATTACGTTTACATTTCTTTCAATTTGTTTTCATGCAAATGAGTAAATGAAATAACTTCCTTTGATTTCCTTTCACCAAACTTAAAATGATCAATTGTGTGCTAAATAAATAGTGCTATGTGATTGACACTTTATTTCAAATATGTATAAGTGGCATTTATTCATTTCTTGCTAGGGAAAGGTGAGATTTCCTTTCAAAATACAATTCTTCTAAATTCTAGAATTTGGCCATTTAATGTATACATTGTTTTATGTGAGTAGAAACAATATGAACCAACTCATTAAAATGCACTATTGAAACTATCTATTTAATCTGTAATCAACTATTCTATTCTATTTTACCTCTCAATTGAGGTTCATAGTTCACACATAACAAAATTCAGCACAATTGTTGAAGATACATGTAATTTTTTGATATGGGTTTAGGCATAAATACCTGTACTTAGAGCCTCACTGAAATGCCAACCGAAAGAGTGAAGAACATGCTTTTTCTAGAGCTTTGCAAATAGATAGAATTTCAACTCGATCCTTATGCAACCAATTTCAAAACAGTAAAATTTTCATGGTTGTAGAAATAGAATGCAACCAATTTCAAAAGAGTAAAATTTTCATGGTTGTAGAAACAAAAGCAAGTACATGTGCTTGATGTATATCTAAAGATGTAGCTATATATCTAAATATGTAGCTCTAGTTTGAGTATTTGCAGACAACTTCTTCTCATTAAAGTAAAAATTAATTATCCCCTCTACTAGTCAAAAGAGGCCTTTATAGTTTTTACTACAAAAGGAAGAAATCAAATATTATTATATTTTTCTATTATTATTTTTATGTGTGCATAAGTGATATATTTTATTATTATTAAAATGCACTATTGACACTATCTATTTAATTTGTAATCAACTATTCTATTCTATTTTACCTTTCAATTGAGGTTCATAGTTCACACATAACAAAATTCAACACAATTGTAGAAGATACATGTAATTTTTTTATATGGATTTAGGCATAAATACCTATACTTAGAGCCTCATTGAAATACCAATCGAAAGAGTGGAAAATATGCTTTCTATAGAGCTCTACAAATAGATAGAATTTCAACTCAGTCTTATGCAACCGATTTCAAAAGAGTAAAATTTTCATGGTTGTAGAAACAAAAGCTTACCTGTACTTGATGTATATCTAAAGATGTAGCTGGTTCGAGTATTTGTGAACAACAATTTTTGTGAGCTCTACAACAATTTTTATGAACTCCGCAGCAACGACTCTGAAACGGGCAAAATAGAGAGTGACTGCCTACAGTGGTTCTGTCATCTTGTCTCGAAACATGTAAAATATGTAAAAACCTGATAGATAACAATACCATGGTTTGCTTGAAAAACAATGTAAAATTTCATTAGAAAAATAATTTTTCCAAGATTTTGATAGTGCAGAAATAGTAAGCTGCTTTTGCCTTTATACTGTTTCTTACCTAAGCCACCTCTAAGGTCAACTATGAAATTAGGTAAGTCGCTAATACCTCATAATCACTTATATCTAAGAAAATAACCTGTCAAATACAAAAAGCCTGATAAATATCTTATCTCGTTAATTAATGAATTCTTGTAGACATTTTTCTTCAGTAAAAAGAGAAAAAAAATTGCAGACTCAAAATCCATAAATTTACAGACTCCTGATCTTTGTTTAGATTTTAGACGAAGTCCATATAACCATTTGCTCAATAGAAAGCTCAACAACGCACTTTGAAATGGTCAGCATGGTGTGTAACTGATTTTGCAGGTTGAAAATGGGGAACAAGGTGCTGTGGCAAACATCAGTAGCCGAATAACCCTATATATTCGCATAAATTTCAATTATCTGATTGTTAACGGTCACAGTTTTTAACAAGAAACTGAGAAGATAAACAACATGATGATAAGGAATAATGCACGAATTCAAGCCGAATCTCTACTGTAGACACGTCTCCTTTGATAGTGTATCACAATATTTGTGTAATATGAACTGTGTATATACTAAAGAAATGCTACTGTGCAGAGGCTTTTTCAACTTTTCCTACATCTACAAAGAAAACAGAAAACTATAAATTTTCACGCTAAAATTCGAAGTCCTTAGGGAAGCCTGGAGGCAAGAATTTTGAAAAATTGTACTCACCGATTGCTGGAGAGGAGAAAGGCGGATGCAAATCAACCTCTGCTCCGGAAAATTTGTCGAGACAAATTCTCTTTCCTTCAAAAAGAAATAGCCTAATAAGCAATGCGTGCTTTTCTGAAGTTTGATAACAGTGATGCTCTACAGATGTTAAGAACTCCAGGTGTTCTTTCGGTTCATGCACTTCTGTTGAAAACGTCTCTATCTTGCTCTTTTATAGATTGCTCCAGCTCCCACATAGGCTAATCTAATTATGGTAGATTGATTTCCTTATTTCAGTGGATCCTCTGTTTTCTTCTTTTTCTTCTATCTTGAACAAGCATATCTTCTCTTCTTTTCTCTTCACCACGAATGATAGTGTATTTCTCCCTCCTCCCGTTAGCAAAGATTTTTCCTTCCAAAAACTAAAGAAATTGGTTGGTTATGGAGTGGTTACGATAACCATCCCCGCAATTATCTCTCTCCCAAGTGTGAAAAATTATCCAACAAATGTTAATATTAATAGGGGCAATAGCCAAGGTTTTTACCGTTAGCTTGTTATTCGTGAATATGAATATGACCTATTAGTGAAAATGACTTACACAAGTATCAACGCATAGTAAAGTTATACAATTTAATAATTTGCAATTGATCACAAAAAAAAGATAATATTTTTCCCTAACACGGGATGATGGAATCCTTAATGAATGAATGAATGAAAGATTTTAATGACGTCCACGAGACTAAACAGCTTATGGGACCAAGACATTCAACAACTTAGTTTGTCTCCAGACTCTTCTCCAGATCAGATCTCCTGCTATTAATTTTGACTAGGAGGCTAGCCGTCTGATTTATCTTATCCTCCTCAAATAACTGCTGCATATTGCCCACATCTGAAATACTTGAGTACTGATTACGGATATTTTTGTACGCTGTGCATTCCATGACGAAGTGCCACTCCGTTTCCACCACTCCCTTATTACAAAATAAGCACGTTCTTTCTTCCCAAGTTTCCTTAGGAGTCTTCCACCTACCAGTCTCACATCTAAGATGGTGGGACCCCGTTCTCAATTGAGCAATTAATAGCCTCGCTTTCCCTTTAATAGTTGCACCTAAATATGGTTTTTCACCATGTTCCTTAGCTGGGTTAAACTCTTTGATGTAATATGCTTTTTTTCGTCCGATCTGATTTGACCACATGGCAGTCCTGAATTTTTCCTTCACATAGATTTTTATTTCACTATTGGTGTTAGGACACTCATGTAATTTGATGTTCCACTTGTTCAGCCACTTGATGTTCTGTTTCATCCATGTTTTCTTTCTTCGGACTAGAATCTCCTCCATAACCGTTTTGGGCCACCGGTGGTTATCCATGTTTTCGACCTTTTTTAGATCTTAACAACCGGGTTATCGCTGAAGCTTCCAAAGGAAAAGCTCCCGCCTCAGCTAGCAGAATTTCATAAGGAACAGTAGCTTTAACTTTGAGATTATTTGTTATTAGGTGTTTCTGGATTCTTTCTATCTATCTCCAACTGCACTTTGATGTGTTGCTTCCCCACACTTCGCACCCATAAAGCACAACCGGTGTGACAAGTAAACCAAAAAGGGTTTTCTTGGTTTTCCAATCCCAAAGTTCAGCATTTCTACACCTATTTTGGAGCAAATAATAGGCTTTCCAACCTCCCTGTATCCTTTTCGTTCTACAGGTTTCCCAACTGAGCTTATAATGGAAGTCAATCCCAAGATATTTGTATTCTTTCACTATATCAAGTGGGCTGCCTTCAAAAAGAAAGGTATGCTGTTTAATTTTTCTATTCAATGAGTAAATCATGATTTTGGTCTTGGATGTGTTCACTTGCATCCCAACTTCCTGACAAAAGTGTTCTAGGGCTTTTAGATGTTCTCTTAACCCATGAGTTGTTTTTGAGATTAGGATAAGATCGTCAGCATATAGAAGTAATTTTACTACATAACCTGCCAATTGGATACCATCCCCGCCTTCCTTGCTTAACCACGCTTCCAACTTATCAATGTATAGCCCAAAAAGCGTGGGGGATAGAGGGCAGCCCTGTTTAACTCCAATGTCACTGTCAAAACATTCTGACATACCTTCACTTGTTCTGATTTTAGCACTGACCTTCTCATACAGCCTATGAACAGCTGCTCTATATGCATTTGGAATGCCTAATTCTTCCATCCGAGACCATAATTTGTCTCTAGGCACTGTGTCGAAAGCTTTCTTAAAGTCTACAAAGCAACAATAAGCTTCCTCACCCTGATTATCCCAAATTTTCTCAATCAAGTGTCTAAGGGTGATGCATGATCGATGGTAGAGTGCTTGGATCTGAAACCTGCCTGTCCCTTTGCTCTTTTGCCCTCATTTTCTGCCCATTTGCTGATCCTACGTTCAATCATGCTCCCAAATAGCTTGCCAAAGATAGAGTTGACCATAATTGTGCGATAGTTAGATGGGTTATTGATATCACCACTTTTAAATAAAGGGATGACCACACTGGTAGTCCACTCCATAGGAAAACCTTCCCGATTGACATTGTTGAAGATTCTTTTTATGTGAGGGGTTAATGTAACAAAAAAAGAGAGAGGGGAATGTATCCCCACTAACACCACTAACACGTTTTCTCCAACATTACTTAAATTCCACTCCACCTTTGCACTGGGCTGCATGAAAAATACTGGCTTTTTAGATTCGTCTTCTCGTAATTCCAGTCGAGGAGCTCTCGTAGCGAAGAACGTGGTTGTCCGGGGACTGGAGGCAACCAGAATTTTGAAAGATGATGCTAAAATTTCGCTTTCGCATCCCTCTCCCAGATCCTTGGAAGACACAGGAAATGTTCCTTCGGCACCATTGATGAAGGTTGCGGCGGAGTTCTTGCAGTACGAGGCTGGATTTCTCGACGGTGTCTCGGAAAAGACGAGAACAATTCCGAATAATGGAGAAGTTCCGATGGCGATTGCCGATTAAAGAAATATAATAATTTTTTTTAATTGGTAAATTCTATCTTACTTCCACCTGCCTGTCATTTTCAATGCCGCTAAAAAACTTACACAGAATATTCCTTGAATACTTTCACTTTATAACACCTCTCCTCTCGACTTATTAATTTAAAAAATAATTTATAATAAAACATTTAATTTCATTTACACATGTCAATAAATTGAACAGATGTTTCATTGATATTTTATTAATTTTTTAATTACAAATTCAAATATTTATAATTACAAAGGTAAATATAACTTATGACGAACGAATTAACGGCTAGCTTTCTCTTCTCTCCTGTTATTTGCTACTATAAGCAAAACTGTACGACTTTTAATTAATGTTAATCAACACAAAATGAATTCAACTGTTCATTTGAAATTAATTTCCACAGATCTATAACGGTTTACAATAACCCATCTCTCATGTCAGAATTTAGCAAGCTCAGAAATTCGTTGGTTTCGGCAGAGAGAAGCAATTCTTCCCAATAATCTGTACCCATATCTCTTCCCTCCAATCCGAATGAGCCCAAAATGTCATCATCATCGCCATTACAAGTCCAAATTTGTGGCTGGGCTTTGAATCGTTTCAGCTGTGGCTGCTGCTCCTCTTCCAGACACCCTCTTTTTCTGCACAGAACATCATGGAAAGTTGCAGCAGTGGGGTGAGAGACTGTGGTTCCCGAATCGAGGTCATTTGCCAATGCCCTCGACACAATTTCAACTGGAAAGTTGAGGAATGTGCGAGGCCCCCTCATTTTGAAAGCAGCTTTGTCGTACGCCATGGCCGCTGCTTCTGCAGTAGAGAATGTTCCCAGCCACAGCCTCGTCCCCTGCCTCGTCGAATCCCTTATTTCCGCCGCAAATTTGCCCCACGGACGCCTCCGCACCCCTCTGAAACGCTTTTCTATTCCACCCCGATTCGTCAAAATCCCAGCTTTCTTATCAGGAGAGTCTTCATGTAGAGAATGAGTCCTTACCTTAGACGCTGTAGGAATAGGCAACAATTTTTCCAGATTTTCGGCGGATGGCAATCTGCTCAGTTCTTGGAGGTATGGGAGTCTTTCAACATCGCCATAAGTGAGTTTTGATTGCTGTAATGGTAACTGCATCTGCTCTCCCCTGTTTGCTTCAACAGAGATTTGATTTTCTTTAAAAGAGCTGATGATTACTCCCTCCTCCTCTGCACAGTCTGAAGCAGGAGTAAGCCCATCTGAGGTGATGCATGATCTTTCAGAGCCCCCGCCAAGAAATCGAATCCATATGTTCTCCAAAAGCCCATCTTTGTCTTCACTTTCAGAGGAAGCTGATCGCATGCCTCCAAAGTCAACGCCACCCATCGTTATCTTCTTTATCTTGTCTCAGACCAGAACTCAAACAGAGGTGTTAAACTGTTGTTGAGTATTTCCTCTATGAAATCAGGAAAGCGCTAAAAACACAATTCACAAGCAGCTGCCAAATGAGTCCCAAGTATTTTAAGGAGGCGAGGAGATAGGTAATGCAAGGAAATTCGTTGCTTGTAGAGCAAATTACTCTCATTTTCCGTTGTAATGACGCGGACGAATTCCAACCGAGCGCTTCCAAGAGTTTATTAACCATTAAATATAATGGTTGACGTTTGTAGAAACCTAATTTATTATTGTGGGATTACGATGGAAGTCGTTTCTCCGAACTCTGAACACGTTATCTAAAATGTGGAGAACGAAGAGACAACGTTTCTGTTCGATTGTCTGGATAACGATTATTGGCTGCCAAGTCAAAAACCTCTCGTGCATATAATTTATTTTGTGTTCTCAACTTCACATCCTCAACTTTCGAGATGGTTAATCTGGAACAACCCACATGCTGTTTGACGTCTAAACTAACAAACAACGTGCACGCTGTTTATTTATTGGTTTTTAACAGTCCAGACCTCACATTTTACGGTCTGTGCTTTGTTTTCTAAGCCTAAAACCATTATATTTTTCATATATATAGATTATATTTGTTTTTCAATGAATTTTGAAGTATGATTTATAAGATTATTTAATTAATCAGAGATTATAGATTTTAACATATTACATAAGAATTTTTTTATGAGATTATTCAATTAATTAGAAAATAAGAGATTATAGAGATCAAAAAATATCAGATAAGAAATTCTTTATCAGATTATTCAATTAATTATAGAATAAAAAGTTACTCTAGTTAAGAATACTAGATAAAAAAATTCTCTCATATTTGTGTATATTTAATTTTTTATTAAATAAGATGTATTATTTTATTTTTGACGAAGGATTTAAAATCTGTCTGATATAGATGCATGAGTCTAGAGAAGGGTACCAATATCGTTATAGCTAACTTTGTATATCGGATTTTGACAATTTTTTTGGGTTTCTTTGTATGCAATTTTAGAGCTTATAGCTATTGTTTCAGCTTTTGGGTCACAAGAGGATTCATTATGTACACAAAGTTCAAGAAGTGGTCATTTCAAGTTGATGTCCGATACATATTCTCTAGTGCCCCAATAACATTTGCTTTGACCACCACAAAATTTGCACAATTGATCCAATATATATGCACAAATGCTCTAGTAATCCTGCATTATTGGTACTGATAAAGTTGCACAACTTCTCCAATTAATTACTTTTTTTGTAACTATTGAGTATAAAGTAGACAACTATTGTCACATTTGGAATCTTTTAGTGGGCTTTTAATTAACATGTATCAATGAACAACTATTGGAACATGAGCGGTAATCGGGCCTCTCTCCTATACTGATATTTCTTCGACTAAGAGCCAAGAACTCATGATGATCCGTTCCACCAAAGTAACTTAGAACATAATTCCAACCTCATCTCTCATATCATACATTCATAAATTTGAATCTGGTGAATAGCTTAATTGAAGAACATACTATCACCCTCACCAATTGTACTCAACCAATTAAATTACAACCTCTGACTAAAATAAATTATTTTTAAAATTAATTCAAACATTAAAAATTAAAGCTGCCTATGTAGAGGAAGGGTAGATTGAAATTTTAATTTCAAAATATTATGAAGATTTCATTTATCGCGTACCAATGGCATCAACTTCCAATGTAAAAGCCAAATCACTTTTCTTTCTTCAAAGATTAAAGTAACCGTATTTCTAATCTTACCAAATTAAATAATTTTGGAATGCAACTGACACGTATCTTTTCATGAAAAGTAAAATATTACTCTCCTTGTTAATCTGGTACGGTACACGTGAAGTTGTTTTATTAGCCGATAGGCTATTATAGGTGGGAATTCCACCGAAAAAGTCTTACTGTCTAATTTTCAGGCCTCTCCCTGCCGGATTGTAGGCTATTATGGGTGAAATCCACGAGAATTGACTCCTGTCTGATGCCGAGAAGTTTTCTTGTCGGTACTTACTCCATTTACTCCATTCACGTGGGATGGTGGACGAAAGTATGGGGGTGAGTAGGGGGTGCCATGCTTATTAACTGCACGATCTTGTATGTGATTTCCTGTGTGTAAGGGGTGTCTGCCTCGTACAATGCTTGATTTGGATGGGCACATCGATTTCCACAACACCCACGTCGCTGCTACTGATTTTGGGAACTGCAAGACATCTCTTCCTACTGGAGTCCTCTATCCTCGCTCAGTAGCAGACATTTCCACTCTTGTTGAATCCATTTATAAGTTAGGCCACTCTTCGAATCTCACCGTCGCAGCAAGAGGCCATGGACATTCACTGAACGCCCAGGTGCAGGTTGAAGGTGGAATTGTGATAAACAAGGAGTTGTTGAAGGATGGAATAAGAGTTGATAAGAAAGGAATGTATGTAGAAGTGGGAGGGGGAGAGTTGTGGATTCACCTTCTCAATGCCACGCTTGAGGCCGAATTGGCTCCCAAGTCCTGGATAGACTATCTATATCTCACAGTTGGAGGGACGCTCTCTAACATTGGCATTAGCAGCCAAGCCTTCCGCCATGGTCCCCAGATAAGCAACATTTATCAAATTGAAGTCCTCACAGGTACACTTGTTAGTTGATAGGCTATTATAGGTGGGAAATCCCACCGGAATCGTCTACTGTCTGATGCCGATAGACTATTCCGGTGGGAAAATGTATGTGTGCATTCAAAGCTTGCAATAACAATAATGGTAGGGGGAAAAGACATTTGGGTAGATGCAGAATCTTCCTAACGAGGTCGATTCTCATTATGGTAATCAGGCGGTGTAGGTGGGAGGACCACCAAAGTCATCGATTTGGCAGAGGGCGCAGGTATGGGTGCCCTAAAACAGGGATGGAACCCCTCTATCTCTACACAGAAGGATGTTGATTTTGCAGAAGAAAAACAAAAAAAATCTTGAGTCATGGTGGGGGTGCTGAGGATTCTTGATACGAAATGCTTGGGGGATGCGTAGAAGCTGGGGAAAATGAAAAAAGAGGAGTGGATTATGTTGCAAGGAGGGAAAACGAAGAAGAGAAGGTGAAGAATACAAAGAAGGAAAATAGGCAAGGGGATTTGATGACGAGGGGATAGGTAAAGCTTGTCACTAAGGAGGCTACTCTCCCTGCTCCCAAGCGTGGGATACCCATATGCGTATCTCAAAGGTTTGTTGCATCTTGAGGTGAATCACGATTTATCTCTGTTGTTTTGAGGGCGCTTCTTAGATGAAATGAACAGATTGAGAGTGGAGGTGATGAAGAACAAGATTCTTTCCTGAAAGTCCTTATGTCCAGTTCAGTCAAGATGTTTCATGAGATTTCAGTTTCACAACGTAAGTCCACATCAGTACATCGAACCCAATGTGATTTTAAAGTCTATTTCAGGGACTGCGAGGGTGTTTGTTCTCAGCATCTTAGTCAATGAAGCTATGGAGGAGGCAGATGCCCGTTGCTAAGTTGTTCCAACAAATGCAAAGTGGGGAAATCTTCCAAAAAATAGTTCGCGTGCCCTGTCCATGCATCCACATCGTCATATATATCTACCAGGGTAGAGTGGGTACTGGCAAAGGTTGTGGAATCTCAACTACGTAGAATCGTGAGGTAGGTCGCTTGCCATGATTTTAGCCTAAGAAAAAATTAAAAAATGGAAATTGGAAATCTATATATGGCCTGATCTCACCTCTTTTATCGTGTATTTATCTCATTCAAAAGCAATCATGTTGTTTGTTAAAAGAGAGTTTTGGTTCTGTTTCCTTTATCTGTTGGTGGTTCATATACGACATGGGTTACTTTTTATTCTATACTTACCAGTCCAATTCTTTTTCCAACTAAGTTCATGTGCCTTTTATATGCTTTGCATTTTTCATGCATGACAAAGATGGCAGTTACTACTTTACAATCTGATAAAAATACTGCCCCGCCCTCCCCCCTTTTATCATGTGTTGATGGATGTCTGTACCCTATTTCAAAGCTCCCATTCTGGAAAGCATTAGGAGATTGGCCTTATACCAGCCAGTTGCATTTTCTTAAGAGTTTCGAAGGCGTTTCCAACAAATCCTTTCTGTGCATATCCTATAATTATTACAATTCCTGAGATCACATACCTTTGAGGAATTCGGTCAAATAGTTTGTGTGCCTTGTCTATGCATCTGCATTTTGCATACACGTCTACTAGAGCATTGCAACTATAAGATCTACTAGAAACCCTCCTTCCATAATTCTTTAAAGGATCTTCACACCCACTAAATCGCCCATTTTGGTGTAGGCAGGTAGGATGTTGGCAAAGTTGTGGAGTCCGGCTTTACACTTGTAAATTGCATTCGCTTGAAAATTTCTAAGCAGTTCAAGAAATCGTTATTGAATAAATAAATGTTAGCAAATAGGGCAATGACAATACGTTCTTGAAATGGTGCAATTCAAAGTTAATATTGTTCTACGTTGAGAGTACTCAGAAGAGCAATACAATACTAATGTTATTTAAAAATAAATAGCTTAGAAGAAAAACAAAAAAATGGGAGTCTTGCTGGCATGTTATCCCCCACCATCTCCTTTGTAAACAAAGAAGAAATAATCTAAAAGCAAGAAAAGAGGAATCTTTGACTACAAACCAAAAAGAAAAAATAACACTTTTAAAATCCTTTAAATATATACAAAGGAAATACAAGATTTTGAGTATGGGAGGGCATGATATAAGTGAGATTCTCTTGAAATATAATTTTAGTGAGATTTTCTTAAAGAAAAGAAAAAGGGGAGATTTATTTATATATAATTTATTTTATTTAGAGAATTTCATATTATTATCAAAATTTTATTAATTATTACATTCTAATATTTGTATATAATAAAAATATAAACAATTTATTTATTAAAGAAAATTAAATTAAGATTCTTTTATACTATTGGACCAGTACATGAATTGATTCAAGATAGAATAAATTATGAATGTTTATTTATCCAGTTTATTTGATATTATTTTCTCATAGAAACATGTCACAAAATTTTCTAAATTGGACATACTTGTAGTATAAAAAAAAGAAGCATAAAGATACAAAAGGGTGATTTATGTACCTTATTCTTTTCATGTTTGGAAATATTATGTTATTACATGTGCATACATGTAAATATAACATTTGTTGATAAACAGTTAAAGATAGAGGTGTTTGAACACATATCACATCTCCAATTTAGATTGTGTAACTGTATATCCAAACTTTAGTCAAAGTAATACCAAAAGAAAACTTCTTGCATTATCATTGTCAATGTCTATTGTTACAATCTGTCAAACGTGTCATGTTTAGCTAGAGGATGTACTCTCCTAATTAACAAAGCTTGTGTTTTGATAGAGGAGCAAAGAGGTGATTTATGGCAATGAGTATGCTTATATTAAAATAAACTTGGGTTCCTCTGTTTAAAATGGACTTAAAATGACTTTAGAATATATTAAAGTTAGCTCATATATGAAACGAAATGTGTATCTTAGTTCATAAATTAGGGATGGATTAGGGTTGACATCTCTTATTTTGTTCTACTATCTTCACCCCTTCCCGATGGTGTTTAAAGTGGTTGAATTACAAGTTTATGTAGGTAAGTGACCAACTTTAAAAGAAGGAAAAAGAAAAAGAAAAACAAAACTTAGCTCTCTTTATTTTCATATAAATCACATTATATATTTACGATCTTTTTACTTTATACATGTTTTATCTTGGTTCCTATGAATGCTCTTTTTAGAGTTAAGAATGTAATTTAATATTCCTTATGTATTCTATATATTTAGCATTAAACATGGCATTTTATTAAGGTTTCATTTTAGTCAATAAATATATATTAAAAAGAAAACATGAATACTAAGTTCATCATTATCATTTTTATAATAATTGAATTACATATTATCATATATGTATATAAATAATTTAAACTTCTTAATTTATAAAATAAAATGAATATGGAGATAATATTAATAATACAATTAAATATGCATATATGATTTTAGAGATATTAAATGTAATATTAATGTCAATATTAGTATTGTTGATATTAGTAAGTAAAGCATTGATATTAATATTTAGAGCCACATTACTAGCGTTATCGTTAATAGAAGTGAAAGCCATATTAATATTAATATTAAGGGAAAATAATGGCACATTAATATTATTACATTGAAAAGGATTAGGGGTCAATGGTGTATCATACCTCCTCAAATTTTGAGATGACTAAGTAAGCTATTTAAATAATGTGAGGTAAGCTAATTAAAGGCAAGGTCAAATATAAGGACTTGACCATGTACGAATTTAAGTAGGTCCCAATTGTTATTAACGTAACCTAACGAATTGTAACTAAAGGTTTATTAATATTTAACAAGGGGAGATGATTATTCCTTGATGCTAATCATGTGTGATTTAGCGCCTCCTCATTGTGGGGTTATAAATTAAATAATTGGTATTTGCCTAATTGACAAGGCCAAAAAAAAATTGTTGGGATTTTTGCTAACCATTCCATTGCTTTTGTTTTGCAGGTCTTGAAAACAAATGACATATATCATAGAACCTCATCGTCAACCGCCAACAATTGTATTATACATAACCAATCTCTTGAGTTAGTGATTTTCATGTATCATAAAATAGCTTTTGTATTATAAAAACATTTCCCCACAACATGCAGTTTTCCATTATGTTAATTTGTTCACAAGGTATACATTAACCAGCAACAACTGTACTTAATCCAATCAACCTTTTAAGTTACAGGTCTTCTTTCATTGTACAAAAAATATTATGCTCTGAAACCATTTAGCATAGCACACCAATTTAAATAAAGTTCCATTTGTTCATATTCAAATCTTCTCACATCCCATCACCAATTGAATTTTGCTATAAATACTTAGTCTTAAGAAAAACAATTTACATTTTCTTACAATTTCCACCCCTACACTTCAATATATTGCTAGAGTATATCTTGCTATCGGCGTAACAATTGCACCTCATTGAGTTGCAAGCGCTACTATAATTTTACTTGGAATTTCTGGAAACGAGAAGGATACCGACCACGACCAGAAAAATGTGAGGGAAATGCAGAGATTGACAGGTGTATACTATATATATATATAATATTTTGGTGTTGAAATCAGGAATTTTCATATTAAATTTGAGTTTTTATTTTTCATAATTTAATTTCAGATTAAAAATTAAGATGTTTTTTAATTATTATTATGTTTTTTAATTATTATTAAAGTAATTAGGACAGTCTATTTTATTAAAATTATTTAGGACATGATTTTGATCTCATCCTTTAAGATGTTGGGGCCTTCCATCTCGTTAAAAAGTCATTTGATCTTTAATGGACTCATTCATAACAATTCAACTTCAGTAGCAAGAAAAGGTCAATTGATTAAGCTTTCAATTTTAAATTTAAGTTTTATTTTGAATTTCAATTGACTCTATTCTAATTAGTTGTTTCATAATTTATATGTAAAATATTCAAATTTGAATATTAAAGTGTTGTATAAAAAGATAAAGTCCTTGGTCATTTAAATTATAGATCATTATTAAATAATTAGATTAACAAAAAAATAACGTGTCCAAATTTTTGATCTTTAAGAGCTATTGAAGTACATTTAAAAATCATCATATTTTATCAATTATAATAAGAAAACAATTAAAAATTTAAAAACCATATAAAATAATTATTCATGACTCATTTTCTATTTAAATTTAAATTTAAATTTATTTTTAAATTAAAAATAGTTTCTACCATATTATTTAATTTTTAATAGTGTGTTTATTATTGTATGAGTTTTATCTCATCATAATTAATTTATATAGGAGATTAATCAATTGAATAAATGTAAATTAAATGTAGAAATTAAAATAATTGAATGTGATACTTTAATTTGATAATCAAAGATAAAAAATATATGCAAAATTTAATAATTTTCCTTGGTTGCATATTTTTAAGGTTCTCCATATAACAACAACGATATCATATTTTGAAAATTAATTATTATTACATATAACACTTGTCTTTATTACTTTAAAAAATCACATGAGAGTTTAATAATAATGTTGTTCCTAGAATTATGTCCTAGTGTTTCAAACCAAGGATCCCCTTTCTTGACCTTTTATGCTTGATCTTGTTCTATACTTAGCCTATCCAAATTAATTTTGTTTGATTTCAAGCTTGCCCTTTTTTTTTTATTATCTACGAATAGCACAAAACTAGCATACCTATAAGCATACCTATATTTAAAAATATATGTAATGTACGCCGAGAGATATAAATAAAATAAAATAATCCTTCAATAGTTCTAAAGTAAAAAGTAAAATAACTCTTAAGTAAATAAAATAACCTAAGAGTGATAAAATAACCTAATTATAGTATTAATTGAATTTTATTTACTTAAGAGTAAAAGTATAAAAGTGCTTCAAATTTAACTATGTGTGTTTTTACATCAAGTTTTAATTACACTAATATAATGTTATAGTATATCATGTTATAAATGAAAACATATTAGCTTAATTAAAATATATCATTAAATTATAATTAATAGTGTACCATTTTTTTTCAATTAAGTTTAAACCTACACTTTCTTTTTTAATCCTATTTACTGCTCATTTTAACTCCTCTACTCTCCTACCCTTGGTTTTTTAATTCTCTTGCCACCTCCCTTCCTTTTAAGAGGTTCCATGTGCAATCTATATCCTTCCAATCCTCTTCTTAATGCACCCATAATTCTAATAATAGATTGAACTCTAATTCTTGTGATTATTATATTCATATTAGGGTTAAACTTAAAGTGATTATTATATTTAGGGTTAGACTAAAAGTGATTATAACCATTAATCTATATTTTGGAGCAACCCATAATATATTAAAATTGAATGTAACCCTAATTAGATTAAAAATTTATTCTAACCCTAATCCTACCCTAACTGTAATTCTAACCATGGTTCACTCCCTATAAATTGTTATATTTAAAATATTATAATAATATATTTAATATATTACTAAATGAACCCTAACCCTAACCAAAATATAAGTATAATTGAAGGATAACCCCATCCCTAACCCCAAATAAATCATAATGTCAAACCTAACCCTAATCCTTATTGAATTGTAATAGTAATTGTAACACTATACAAACCCTAACCTTAATTCATCCTAGAACCCTCATACTAATCTAACCCTTAACCTTGACAAAATTGTAATATTAACCCTAATTAAATTGTAATCTAATCATAACCATAATAATAATATTATATAAATTATTTTAAAACTATATGATAAGTGTAAATGAAATTCTTTATTGCATTTTTTTTAAAGATGATATCCTAGTTTTAAATATATTAATTTAAGAACTTTTTTTATTTGTTATAATAAATTTCTTATATATTTTCTTTGTATTTAATTTTTTAATTGTTTAACATGATTTTAGATGTGCACTTATTATGAAAAGTCTTTCTATTAGATGCATATTTAAGTTGTGCTATATTTTTGTATAATAAAATATTTAGTGAAACATTAAATTTATAATATTTCTTTATAGATATATATTGACTTTATAGATGTATATTGATTTTGAATAAAATAGAATATGAATGTTTTTTCAATGTTTTCAATTTTTTAACAAAAAATTGAATATTTTTTATGATTTAAATATATAAATTTAGAAACATATTTTTGTGTAATTGTAAATTTAAGATTTTTGTAATTTAATTTTCTAATTTCTAATTTCAAATTGTTAATTTTTAATTTTTAATTTAAAGAATAATTATTTTTCATTCTTTTATATTTAATTATTAATCTAGTGTCATAAAACATGCATGCTCAAGGGAGCACGCGTAGGAGTCATCATCTTCAGAGATATGCTGCACTTGAATCTCTTCAAATAACGAGCCTATCTTCTGAACTTTTCGTTGATCCCTTTGCACAGCGCCGTTGAACTGTGTGAAAGAAAGATAGAGCTGAAAGATGAGATGTTAAAGCGGTAAGGAGTGGGTCGTATATATAGAGAATTGTTGACATGGGTTGTTTGGCGTAAACCTTCAATGAGAGATAAATATGTAAGGGAAAAATAGAAAAAAATAAATTTCATTTTTTAATATATGTTTTCAATTTAAAGGGATTTTCAAAATTGGTTAGGAAAAATAGAAAAAGCAAATTTATTTTGCTTTTCAAAATAGAGACAGATAGAAAAAACAGCAGCATATGACTTTCACCTCTTGTCATTTTCAATGAAGCTTCAAAAACTTTACGAAGAATATTCCTTGAATGCTTTCATTGTATAACGCCTCTGGCGTAATTAGTAATACTTAACAAGCTTATATTTTATTATTATTTATAAATAGAAATTATTTATTTATTTGTTTAATTGAATAAGTGTTTAATTTTTTATTTAAAGATAAAAAAATAAAACAAGGGAACATCAAAATAATTTAAAATATAATAAAAATAATACAAAAGAATGTTTTAATTGAATAGTAAATAAATAAAATATAAAAACTTTAGGTTGGTATTTATAATGAATTTTGGATCCGTAAATTTTCTCAAAGTATTTTTCACAATAATTTTGATTCAAGGATTTTTAAAATGTGTGGCATAATATATATTATTTTGGTCTATGATTTCTAAATGTACTTTTCAATTAAGATCAAAAACACATATTTTAAAACTAATCTATACCTAAATCTAGGTGCATCATCTAGCTAATGATAAAACAAGAATTATTTTATAAACTCAACATAACTACGAAAAAGCTACTTAAAATAACCATAAAAAACTAAACAATTCCATAATTAGACTTACCAATTTATTTTTAATAAATTAAATAATAGTGGCATAGTTCCAACCTCTTTTAATGCTAGCATATTGTTTTAATAAATTAAATCACATATTGTTTTAATAAATTAGATAACAAGGCATATTATTTTAATAAATTAAATAACAGTGGTCCATATCATTTTAATTAATTCTTGGAAAACATTGGAGCATAGCTAAAGTGGTCCATATCATTTTAATTAATTCTTGGAAAACATTGGAGCATAGCTAACTTATAAAAGAAAGCTGGCCATGCTAGATACATTCCCAATCTCCATGTATAAAAAATTTTAACGCCTTTTGCATTGGATTGGATCAAGGAATTTTTTGACAAGATTAATATAAATATCCGAGTTGTAACCAAAACAAAAAAAGTCAAGTAGAGTAGTCTATTCTTAGCAGGAATAGACAAAGGACTACAATATGCTTTCTTTTTGTTGAAATTAATAATCTTGAGTGCCAACCAAATGCATTTAATGCAACGTCAGGAGAGATCCATTTTGGATCATTCCCCCATTTTCCATGTTAGACATATGTTGTCCCAGTTAATGTTTCTGGCAACTAATTAATTTTGGTGGTTGAATTTGAAAATGAGTGGCAGTTTTTGGAAAAGGGAAGAAAGAAAAAAAGGAAGAATAAAATGATTTTTACTATAGAAGAACAAGGAGGGAATGTTTAGGAGAACAAAACATATAGAAGAAGAAGAAGAATCTACAACAACATAAGATATTGCACAAAGTGCAAAGCTCCAATGCTATGGAATACTTGCAACAACAATACCGAGCAACACCGAGAAAGCTCCGTTCCACCAAAATATGTGTAGTTTGTTGTATGAAGGAAATATAGAGCCATAGCTCTTATTTTTGTATGTAAACATTTTTTATGTATTTGAATGAAATAGAAAAATTATTCTGCCTCCTTATTGTCTTCTTTGCTCTATGTGTTTTCATCTTTTCCCACTTTAGTTGGGATCTTTCCCATCGGTTTGGTATCAAAGTCGTGTTTATTAGAACCCTAGCTTCTAGGTATTAAGAAAAGCCCTAGATTTATTTTTTCTAGGTATTTGTAGTTTTCCCCCATTTAGTAAAATGGCTGGAGGAGATAATAGGAGTTGGCAACAACCACCTATGTTTGATGGTAAAAACTATGATGTTTGGGTAAAGAAAATGAAAACTATTTTAGTTGCAAGTGATTTGTGGGAGTTAGTAGCAAATGGGTTCACATATGTGACTAGCCCAAATGCATTTACATCATTGAGCAATCCTAAAAGGAATTAGTTGAAGGAGAAAAGAAAAAATGATGCTAAGACCCTCAGTTTGATTGAGGTAGCCTTGACAGAGGCTATTTTTCTCTGAATAGCAACAACTAGTTATGCAAAAGAAGCTTGGGAAATCCTCCAAACCAGTTACAAAAGGACTAATAAAGTCATATTGGTGAAGCTCCAAATGCTTCAAAGAGATTTTGAGACTCTCCAAATGAAGGATAGTGAGTCTATCTTAGAATTTCACATAAGAGTTTTTAGTTTGATAAATTAGTTGAGGATGTATGGAGAAACCATGGAAGACCAAAGGATTGTGGAGAAAATCCTCAAAAGTTTACCCTCAAAGTTTGATGCAATAATGATTTCCATTGAAGAGGCAAAGGACCTCTCAACATTGGTCATTGATGAGCTAATGGGTTCCCTACAAACCCATGACCAACGCCTAAATAGGTCTACAAATTCTTCCCATGAGCAAGATTTCAAAGCTCAAGCCAATGCAAGAGGCAGGGGGAGAGGTAGAAACAACTTCAAATGAAGCTCAAGAGGCAGAGGTAGAGGTAGATTTAGACATGGAGGTGTTAGAGAAGATAGCTCAAGAAGAGCACACAACCAAGAGGAAGCAAGTAGTTCTCAGTTTAGCTTTAGAAAAGCCAAGAAGAACAACAATTCGAGTTAGAGGTTTGACAAGAGCAATGTTGAATGCTATTATTACCATAAGTATGGTCATTATGTAAGTGAGTGCTGGAAAAAGCAATGTGATCAATCCAAGCAAAGTGCAAATGTGGCTGAGGGTAATCAATCAAAGGCCTTCATCATGTGCACCATTTTTGAGCAAGGTAGTGATGAGGTATGGTTTTTAGATAGTGGATGTAGTAACCACATGAGTGGTAATGCGAGTTTATTTTCTTTCATTGATAAAAATGTCAATTTTGAGATAAAAATGAGGAACAATGAAATAGTTCTAGTTGTGGGAAAGGGGTCTATTATGTTTCGAACCAAGCAAGGTGAGAAGTTGGAGATTGACAGTGCATATTTTTCCCTTGGTATAAAGTACAATCTCATGAGTATTGGACAACTGGTCCAAAAAGGATACAAAGTGTTGATGGAAAAGGGTGAATGCATCATTTATGAGAAGGATGAAAGCAAGAAAATAGTTGCAGTAGTGCCAATGACAAAGAATATAATGTTTCCTTTGAGCTTAGAGAGGTGTTTCTCATCTCAGTCTGTAGCTGCACCTCCCAGACATGAAAAATGTACAATAGTACAACAACAAACAACCCTCAAGATAGTCATTCAAGACCCCTTCAAGCTTTGGAATCTCAGGTATGGACACTTAGGCTATGCTGGTTTGAATTATTTGTCAAAGAAGGGTATGGTTAAAGGTTTTCCAATCATTGTAGAATCTAGTGGTAGATGTCAAGCCTACATTTTAGGCAAGCAACATAGGCAGCCTTTTCAATTAGGAAATTATAGAAGGGAAAGAGCACCATTGGAGTTGGTGCACACTAATTTGTGTGGCCCTATGCAAAAAAATTCTATTGGTAGGAGCTAATATTTTACGACCTTCATAGATAACTATAGCTGTAAGACATGGCTTTATTTCTTACAACATAAATCTGAAGCATTTGACAAGTTTAAAGTGTTTAAGGCCCGGGCTAAAAAGGAAAGTGGACCTTTGATCAAGGTCCTAATGTTAGATAGAGGGGGAGAGTATAGATCCAATCAGTTTGTGAATTTCTACAAGCAACATGGCATTAAGAAGGACCTAATAGCAACATATACTCTGCAACAAAATGAAGCGTCTAAGAGGAAAGATAGAGCCATTGTGGAGATGGCAAGAAGTATGCTTAACTTCCAAGAGACTTCCAAATGAATATTGGGATGAAGATATAGCAACAACAATATATTTGATAAATAAAAGTCCTACAAAGGTAGTTTGTGACAAGATTCCACAAGAGGCATGGACAAAATGCAAGTGGATGGTTGAGCACTTGAGAGTGTTCGGGTGTGTGGCATATGCACTTACAGTGCCAAAAGAGAAGAGACAAAATTTGGATGACAAGGGTGAGAAGTGTATCTTCATGGGCTATAGTGAAGAGTCCAAAGCCTATACAGGTTGTATAACGTAGTCACCAAGAAAATAGTTATCAACAGAGATGTAGAGTTCTTAGAGAATGAGTCATCTAGGATAGAATGGTGGAAAACAACATGGGTATTTCTGTCACAATACCCTTTGAGGATGAAGAAGCTCTAGAAGTTAGGAGCGCCAAAACTCTATAGCAAGGTAATAGTTCAAAAAATAATAGCAGCTCCAAAAAATTTCAGCAGAGCAGTTGCTTCAAAAATTTACAACAGAGTGAAAATTTTGGCACTCAGTCTTCTTCATTAGTCTAGTAGTCAAGTAGCTCTAAAAATTATGACCCTAGGCTTGCATCATTGATTCCATGAAAGACAAGAAGCATGAGGGAAATCTATGATAGCACAAGGTATGATGAAGAGTTTGATAAAAGTATGAATTTTGCATTATTTTCTCATAGTGATCCAATTTATTTTGAGGATGCTATGAAAGAAAAGAAATGGTGTGAAGCTATGGATGAGGAAATAGATGCAATAGAGAGAAATAAGACATGGGAGCACACTGATTTACCCAAAGGGAAATTAATCATTTGAGTAAAATGGGTCTATAAGACCAAGAGCAATGTCGATGGAAGAATAGAGAGGCATAAGGCAAGATTAGTTGTCAAGGGGTACAAAAAATAGTTTGGGAGAGATTATGGTGAGACATATGCCCCAGTTGCAAGGATGGAAATCGTGTGGGAAGTCATAGCAATTGCAATCCAACATAAATGGAAGGTGTATCAAATGGACGTGAAGTCTTCCTTCTTGAATGGAGTGTTGAAAGAGGAAGTGTATGTGGAGCAACCACTTGGTTATGAAGTTTTGGGTAAAAAAAAGGTATACAAGTTGAAGAAAGCTCTTTATGGGCTGAAGCAAGCATCACAAACATAGTACAACATAATTGACTCATATTTGTTGAACAATGACTTTAGCAAAAGTGATAGTGAGTCCACTCTTTACATCAAGGCAACTGATGGTAATATTCTTATTGTCGTTTTGTATGTTGATGATTTAGTTTTCATTGGGGATGATGATTTTCCAATTGCTAATTTTAAAGAGGCCATGAAAAGAGAATTTGAAATTATGGACTTAGGTCTCTTGAGATATTTTCTAGGCATAGAAGTAAAAAAATGCATGATGGTATATTTATCTCTTAAGAAAATTATGCAACAAAGATTTTGAAGAGGTTTAGGATGCAAGATATCAAGCTTTCCCCTACATCAACAATCATAGGTTTGAAGTTGAGCAAGGAAGATTGCAACAACAATGTGAATTCGACCATGTATAAGAGTTTGGTTGGAAGGTTGATGTATTTAACAACAACTAGGCCTAATATAATGCATAATGTAAGTTTGATTTTTAGATTTATGGAGACTCCAAAAGAGTCACATTGGCAAGTGGGTAAAATAATCCTGAGATATGTGAATGGAACCAAAGGATATGGCCATTTGTATAGTACAACAAATGATTTTGGGTTGGTTGGTTACACAGATAGTGATTGGGAAGGGAGTGTAGATGATAGAAAGAGCACGCTTGGATATATGTTTCACTTGGGATTGACAGTCATTTCATGGGCTTCCAAGAAACAACCCATAGTTTCTCTATCTACAGTTGAGGCTGAATATATAGTAGCAAATGTAGCATCATGTCAAGCTAGTCGGCTAAGGAGGACCTTAGCAGATTTGAAGGATGAAACAACTATATTTGTGACAATGTTTCATCAATTTCTTTGAAAAAGAATCCCATTTTTCATCATGGAAGAAGCAAGCACATTGAAATCAAGTATCATTTCATAAGAGAATTAGTTGAGAATGGTGAAATTAAAATGAAATTTGTAGGTCTGAGCAACAACTTGTAGACATTTTTACCAAACCATTGAGCAAAGATTACTTTGAATGCCTAAGGGATAGGCTCGGGATGACAAAATGCTCTAAAACTTTAGTTTGGAAACTCAAAAAAGTGCCATAAATCTGAATAGATCCAAGCAAGAGAGCTCCAAAACACAGAAAAGGTGCAAATAGGATAGCTGAAAATTTTTTGCTCTGGAAAGACATTGCTTTGAAAATTTAGCTTCAATTTTTTTGAATGGTGATAAAAAATATAAAGGCTCAAGATTAACGGAGAGTGTTGAAATTAATAATCTCGAGCACCAATCAAATGCATTTAATGCAGCGTTAGAAGAGATCCATTTTGGATCGTCCCCCCATTTTCTGTGTTAAACATATGTTGTCCCAGTTAATGTTTCTGGAAACTAGTTAATTCTGGTGGTTGAATTTGAAAATGAGCTACATTTTTTGGAAAAGGTAAGAAAGACGAAAAGGAAGAATAAAATGTTTTGTAGTGTAGAAGAATAAGGAGGGAATGTTTACGAGAATAGAACAGACAAAAGAAGAAGAATCTGTAGTAGCAGAAGATATTGCACATAGTGCATAGCTCTAGTGCTTCAGAATATTTGCAACAACAACATAGGGCAACACACATAAAGCTCCATTCCGCTAGAATCTAGGCAGTTTGTTGTATGAAGGAAATACAAAGCCATAGCTCTAATTTTTGTATGTAAACATTTTTGAATGTAATATTTTTTGTTTATTTGAATGAAATAGAAATTTATTTTGCCTCCTTGTTGTCTTCTTTTCTCTATGTGTTTTCATCTTTTCCCATCACTTTTAGATGTAAATAGAATACAATTTTGATAATTTTTCATTTCTATGGAGGACTAGCATTTACCATTCTATTTATAATTCAATTATAGATGTTTAATAAATTAAATATTAGTGTTAATTGTGAATTTTAATGTAAGATGTTTGTATTGTAACAGTGATTTTGTAAATAAAAATTTAATCTTTAATTTTTTTAAAAGGTCACATGTTAATAGATGAGTACTACATAATGATAAGTCTTGTTTTTGAAACCCTTTTTTTGGTTTATCCATTTTGTAAATCAATTGTGAAAGCTTAAACAATTCAGGTTCATTTTATTTCTTTTTCTATTTATTTATAAAATTTAAAGTTTTATTAAAAAAAGGCCCCAAGCCTAGTACAAAGAGATATAAAAATCATATAACAAGAGAACAAGAATCAAGGAGGTATTAGGAATCAAGGTTTAGATCTCCTTTCTTAAAAGGAGCCAAATTATTAATATTCTTAGCATGATTATTCCATTTGATTGACAAGAATTTGAGTATCATGGACCATAAAGTGAAGATTACACCTAGAATCTTTGAGCTCATAAGAAATCATCATAAGAGCATCCAAGGTCTCTATTTGGTTATTCATACTTCAATTTCTTCTATCATCCACAAAATGAATGTGATGAAGTAAATATTTTGTATGTTAATTAAGTTATGGAAAGATGTGAGGAGATCTTGAAGATTGAACTGCTCCACCATAGTCTCCTAAATGAAACCATTACAAATAGTAACTAAATCTTGGAGACAAAACACTAGTGTTGTAATAGAATCATGAAAATTGTTACTAGGAAGCTAAATATTTATAAGATGAGAAGAATGAGAAGGTTGAGTGTTATGAGTACCATTATCTAGATGAATCCTTTTGCTAGATGATCCCTCATCAACATCAAATTTTATTTTACCTTTATTAGAAAGAGTCAAAATTTATAACTTATGTACATCCCCTATTTGTGAGTGGACGTACTATCAATATTTATAGTGCCATCATAACACATATTAAGTAGACCTATTGAAATATAAATGAATAATATTATGGTTCACCTATGAAGATATGAGTGGAGAATTCATATTATCATTATCTTAATAAATTGAAGAGGGGAAACATTTCCCTCCAATCTTGTAGACATATGATGGAAACCAATTCCATTAGAGATACATTCAAATAACTTAGCTAAAATAAAATTAGTGCCATATAGCATGCCACAAGCAATAAAAATAATGTAAAGTAGAGGAGTAAGAAATTTGATAAATTTCTAGAATTGTTGACCTTGCAATCAAAAGGAGATTAAACCATCAATAAAAAAAATAAAAAATAATAAATAGACAAAGGAAATCCATAATCTTAGAATAAAAATGCAAAAAAACTATTGGCCAAGAGAAGAAGATCTTAACCTTTCTTATTTTGACTTGTTTTATATAATCCCAATAGTTCTAGGAGTATTAAAAAATAGGTAAGTGAAAAAATATAGTAAAATCTTATTTTTCACTTGAAACTACACATTTCAAACCACATGCATCAACAAATATTAAAACTAGATTTAAAATTGAAACTTGTTTTAAATAGAGTGAATCTCATTGAAAATAGAGTAAATCATATAATTAAACTTGAGAAGTTCCCTAGAAACACCAAAAAAATATCTTACAATAGGAATAATTACATTATATCTCTAAGTACACCTATTTGCATGAGCCAAAACATGGTTATGTAGACCTTAGAGAAACATTTATCAATGCTTGTCTCTTTTTTATAAGAGATAAAATAAATTTCCACATAATTTATCATCCCGAAACATGATTTGTTATTTCAACCATCAACAAATAAAATTTGTGTTATTTTGAATAATATATATTAACTTCTTGCTACTCTAAGAAGAATTAAAAAAATTGAACCTTGGGATAATTCAATGAAAATTGATTAAGAATCATGACCTAGATCGTACTTCATCTAATTAACCTTTCAACATGTCATTTTTCATTAAATTATATAAGGAAACTCTTTAAATTTCTGTGCATACACCCCCTTCCCACAACACACACACAATCAATTAATCCATATCCATATATATATATTGACCATCCTAGATGCTTTTGGGAAATAAGAGACTCATTTGTGTTTGAAAAAGACATATTGACCAATTGCACCTTGTGGAATTTTTGTTCCCAACTACAACTTGCTGAAATTTGGATCCCGACTATACCTTGTGTACTTTTGGTTTACCGTGTTGCACCTTACACAATTTTGGATTCCAACTACACCTTGTGGAATTTTGGCTCCTAGCTGCACCTTGTAGAATTTTGGCTCCCAGCTACACCTTGCAGAACTTTGGTTTACTACTACACCTTGTGGAATTTTGAATCCCAATTACACCTTGTAGAGTTTTGGCTCCCAAATACACTTTGTAGAATTTTGGATCCCAATTTCACTTTGAGGACTTTTAGATCCCAATTGCACCTTGCAAACTTTTGGCTCCTAACTACACCTTGCATAATTTTGCCTCCCAATTGCACCTTGTAGACTTTTGATTGCGCCTTGTATACTTTTGGCTCCCAATTGCACCTTGAATATTTTTTGATTCCATTTGTAACTTGTTTAATTTTGGCTCCTAACTGCACCTTACAGACTTTTGGCTCCCAACTACACCTTGCAGAATTTTGGCTCCCAACTGTACCTTGTAGAATTTTGGATCCCACCTACACCTTGTAGACTTTTGACTCCCAATTGCACTTTGCATACTTTTGGTTTACTACTACACCTTGTAGTAACCTTGGGTCATTCAGACCTTGCAGGTTTTTTACACATGCTATTGTACTTGGAATTTTTGAAATGATTGGTTGTTGTCTTTGATGTAATCATCGTCAATTTTTATTGAGAAAAGAAAGAAGAAAATTATTCTATTTAAATTAAATAAAACTTGTCTTTTATATTTACATCTATTTAATAGATTAAATCTCTTCTTACCAATACGTAAGAGAATACAACCATTTGTAATTTTGTAACAAAATACTAATTACCAAAGCTTATAATCCAAACTAGAATGTATTTTCCTTTGTGAGATACTAAATATTCTAGCAATACATTAAGAAAAATCTACTCTAAAATAAAAATATGCGTTTCTTTCCAATTTGCCACATTTTACTTATTAACATATAAATAACAATTATTTCTATACAAACTAATATTTATTGCATTTGACATCAATATCCATGCTAATTACACATATTTTTGAATTACAAATTTACTTTCTACAAAATGCAGAATAACTAAAAATGTCTCTTTAATGAAAGTGTTCCAACTTGACCTTACCACCATAAATATAATTACTCTTCAAGACCCTAGATAGGAGAATATTAAATTAAATAACCACAACTATGGATTAAATTAATGCCAACCTTGAATTTCATCTCAAGCGCAAGCAAAAATGGACAAGAATTGGAATATTGGGTATTGTTCTTATACTTGACGCTTGCTAGGAGAAAAGTTTCCAAGACCCAAAAATTGAACACAAATTATAACACTCACATATAACCTACACAAGTAAGTGTATATATGTATGTATTATCTAATCATTTTCTTAAAAAATACATATGTTATAAGAATGTGCAAGTATTTTATCATTCAGTGAGTATTGTTGTGTTTTGGATCATGATGATGTATTATGTCACTTTATTTGCCAAGAATGTAGCCAATTAACACATTTGTTCATAAGTCTTGAGATGGAGCACATTAGGAAGAGTAGCGGCAGGGGCTGTTTGAAATCTTCGTGCAATAATGGAGATGGAGGCTCAGACGAGGACGATGATAAGATTTTTTCTCTTGTGCAGGTTCTTCTACGGACGACGTTGGGTGGGGTTTGCTCAGATGTTAGCTGCCTATATTTTGCTGTGGGTGAGGCGGGTGCTATGGAATTTAAGTCAGATGATGGACCTTCTTCTGTCTTGGGTCTACGTGGCCTGTGTGGCTTGGGAGGAGTTTCTAGTTTCTTTGAGGCATTGTCTGTTGGTGCTGTTGTGGTTGGGGTTGGGTGCTGGTTTCCCTTCCTGATGTTTTTCTAGGTGTCATCCCTTCGGTGGGTTTGTTTGTACGGTGATCTCTTTGAGGAATTCTGGGTAAATATTGGGCTCATTTTTGCTCCTACCCAGCGTAGCAGGAGGGCTTGGGGGATCATCATGTTGGCCTTCTCTTCTTCTTGCTTCTTCTTGGTAATCTTTTTCTCTTGCCTACAGTGTGTTCGGTAGCTCTTTTTTGGGTGTTTTCATTTTCAAAATGTTCTAGGTCCTTCTTATCCCCTCTCTGTGGTATGGTGGTGTCTTCCTATGGCTGTTTATGAGGAGTTTTGGCCACTCTTTGGCTTTGACCAACATGTCAGGCTTGCTTGGTGTGCTCTTTTGCTGGGCCTTCTCCTTACTTATGTTATGTTTGGGACTCCTTGTTCCTCCTGGGGTTTGGTTGTTCCTATTCATTCCAAGATTGAGACTCTGCATTTGGTGGTCTTCTAGCCTAAGTTTATTTGTGTTGCTGTGTTCTCCTCTTTGCTGAGAAGAAGTGTGGTTTGGGGTAGCTTGGAGGTTGGCTTCCCTCTTCTTTGTGGGGAGTTTCTTGCATAGAATGTTGTCTATAGGTGGTGTTCCTTTAACCCCTTCTAGTGGTTCCTCCAGTGGGTGAGGTTGTTAGAGCTACTCGTCTTGGTTCTATTGGAATTAGTTTAAGTTGATGCTTGTTTGTTCATGGCTAGGTTATGCACTTTGTTTTATCTTTGGACCCAGCTATGTGAGCTCTTTGAGGAGGTTTCTGGTTCTTCTGCCTGGTACCTGATGCTTACACTGCTAAGGGATGTTTTTTCATCCCTTCCTACTAAAACTTCTTTCTAGATTCTTTAGCTGGCGTCTCCTATAGAGGGGGAGATGAATCCTATTGAGGTGGAGTGTTAGATTCTATTGAGGTGGAGCCTTTTTGGCATGGAGAACTTCATGGTTTTGGTGGTAAGGGGTTTCATTTCATCCCCTCCTATAGAGGGGAGCCCTCTCTTTTAGAGGTGGAGGTTGGATTGGATTTTTAGGTGTTTTGGTGATGCTAGAAGGTTGTTGCTTCGTAGTGATTTGCTGTGTTTTCCATTACCCCTATTGAGGTGGGGTGTTTGGTCTCACTGATTCCTTCGAGAATTAGGGTTTTTTTTGGTGTTTTACACTATTTTGGTTTTTCCTTGTTGCTCTCTTATTGAGGTAGGGAGGTGGGGAAAAATGACTAGTTTTGAAGGGTGTTGTGGTAGCCTTTTTGTTCTATTTGTGTGTAAAATAGTTGTCTCACTATGGGGTGAAGGCTGCTGGTTGTGTTTGGTGCCTGACAGATTCAAGCAGTTTTCTTAAAATTATTTATGTGGTAAGGTCCTTGTGAGTTGTTTGGGGTTTTAGTCCCTTCATTGTTGTCTTCTTGTAGTTTGTTCTATCTTTTTTATCTTTTGGTAGACTGCTGATGTTGGGCTCCTAATTGTTTGTGTTCTTATCTTACTACAACTTTCCTTTGTTTGTATGGGGTTTCAAGTCCCCTTAAAACCTGTTTGTAAGGGGTTTCTGGTCCTCGCAAAACCTGTTATTCGCTAATCAAAAACACATGTGTCCATAAAAAAGTATGTTTGAAATAATATTAAATTATGAATTTATTTACAAGAAAAATTAAATTATTCAAAATATCTACACATCAAATTAAATACAAACGATCTAATTTTATTTCTCTTTTCCACCAAGATCACCATCATATTTTAAATCTTTAAATTTTATTTCATACCTATCAATAGTAGTACCAACAACATCATCTACTAACTACAATAATCCAAAAGTATATAAATTGGCGTCTCCATTGAACTCAATGAAGTCACATACACAATATGTAATTCCTCCAATATCCTATCTATAGAGTCTAATATACACTTTGGATGGTCAACTATATCATGCATAATAGAATTATAAGTATCATGATTAACATAAGTAGTAGAAGCATCAAATCGAGGAGAACGATGAAAGAAAAAACTAGAAGCTCACCATCATTAATAAAGGAAAGATCACCTTGATCACAAAACACAAAATCATGGTGATAACATCATGATCAATAAATGCTAAATTAAAGGTCTAAAATCTTGACCACATCTCAAAATTTGAATACCTAGGGTGGGCTACACTTGCCGTGTAATAAAAATGAAAATTACTTAGTCATATTCAATGTCCAATGAATATATGGCTTTACATTATGGATAGTGATCTAATTCTCTATGATTATCAACTATCAATTGTTAGAGTAAATAATTTATTTATTCACTATAACTTAAGTGTACTTAGGTTGATGAGGTTAGACACCATCTTGTCTAATTGAATGTGCAACCTTTTAGGCCTTTAGAGGTTACCTAGAGTTGTTTGGTAAACATCATGTGCATACCTTTTGAGTTTGGAAGACTTTCCATCTCACCTCAAAGGTCATGTTTTTAGTCATATAACACTTATCACCAAGGTTTATGACTTGGTCAAATAGGTTGTTGGTTTGCACATTCCAAGTGATCCAAAGGTTGACACCTATAGGACACTCTTCTACTTATTTGTACCACGTAATGAGGAACTTGTCAATCCACATGATAGGTGGATTGCCTCTTCCTTTCCAATATATGCAAGTAATATTGTACATTTTAATCAAATCTTTTATCAATCTCTTTGATAATGTGAATTAGGCTCATTGTGTGTAAGTTTTTTTGTGGAAGCACAAGGTTTTTGTTGTTATGATCTTGGATGGAAATCCTAAAAATAATCTCTCAATAGGTTTGACATGAGACTCTATTATAATTCATATAATTGATCAAAACTATGTACACTATCCACATCCTCTATAGATAACAACTATGCATTGTGAAATGAAGGTTGCATGCATAAGAAGAAAACTAATTGCGTGGAGGAAAAGTAGCTAGTCATCTCAATAAGTATTACTTGATTCTATCTAAATATCTACTATGTAGTCATAGCCATATTTATAATCCTCTTAATTAATTCACTCTAAGAATCCTCAACAATAGGTGAAACCAATCTCTCAAACCTTGGGGAAAAAGCACAAAGTCCTCTTCCAAACCAAATATTTGCAATCTATTATAGGCCTCAAGTAATAGATACAATCTCTCTTTTATACTCTACCTTATCCCTAGTGAATATGATGAGGCCTATCCACTTAATCAATGCTAAGGTTCAAGTGAACCTCAACATATAACTATGCACAAAATATAATAGCATTTGGTTGTTATATGGGTAATGACCATGTGCACCTAGAAATTTAGGATAAATCAAAGGTTCCATCAAAAGACATATGCACCTAGTAACACAATAATCATGTATTCTACTTATTCCTATTTAATGAGGAAAATATATTTGTGACCATATCTAAAGTGACTAACAAACTAACCTCATTGAAACCAACTACTCCCTTTGTAGTTAGTCTAGAATTGCATCTATACTAACATAATTGTAGATGCTAACTCCTAAACTTGTTTCAATTCTCTTAGAACTTAGACAGTTTTTTTCCCAATATGTTTTTAAATATTATTTAATTGTTTGAAGACTTTGTAAAATATTTTTAATTTTGATGGTTAAATTACAAGTCGTATAAATATATATTCCATGATTATACAATATAAATATTTAAAGGATTCTAACTAAATTGATTTACACAAAATAATTATAAATTAAATTAAATTTTATTCCAACTAAATTAATTTTTTTAATTTTTTTAATTTATTTTATTTAATAATAATTAAAATTAAGTTTATAAAGTTTACTACTTTATAATAGAAATTAATTTTTTATAATTTTATTAAATTTACACATTTTATAGTCATATAAATTTTTAATTTTGTCATTTCATAGTAATTTTAGTTTTATCATTTATAATTTTATAATTTATTATATATATTTTATATATTATTAATTGTATATGTTTCTTGATTTTATATTTTTATTAATTTTATAATATATTAAATTCATATATGTTATAAAGGGTAAAAATATTGTTTTATAAGGACACCAAACCTTTTACAAAGAGCATAGTAAATATAGCATTGAAACCTAGCACCAACAAATGATTAACAATTATTAGAGAATAATAAGGTATTGAACTATAAAAAAAAACCATAGGACAATAAATTAACTGCAACACAAAAGCATAACATGAAACCAAGTTATGGCAACATGGAAGGTTGACAACACCATAAGAAACCTAGGACTAAACAGTCCCTAAATTAGGTATGGTTCCTCCCTCCCCTAAGTTAGGAATGAACCTGGAAAAATTGAGAACGTTTCCTTTACAACAAAAGAAAGGATGGATATTGGATGGCGAGTGTAAGAGGTTTGCACAAAGAGCTTTGTTTGAATAGTAGTGGCAATTTCCTATCACTAGGTTTTGTCCCTTTGAGCCTCACCCTACCAATGCCACATAGGGATTTTTGAACAAGGACTCTCTCATCCTTCCCTTTGGCTATGTATGTGGTACTGAAGTTGAATTAGGCTAAAAAAAATTAACATGTATTCACACCTTTTTTTTTTTTAATGTTATACCAAAAATTATTCTAGATTAAAAGGTTTTTGACTGAGAAGATTATTTGATCAACAATGCCTTAATCTAAAATTTTAATCAATTTTAGCTTAACTTGGTAGACCTTCATGAATGGATCTCTAAAACCTATAAAACCTTTAAATGGAAGGTAAAATTACAATTTACCCATGTGCTAATGGGTTTTTAATCCTTATATTTGGTTTTGTGAAAGGCAAGGAGCACATTTTGAGATCTATTCCATGAGTCACAAAGGATAATTTTTTTTCTAGTGTTAGACCATGGTTCCCTTATTTTGATCCCCAATTTTACCCCTATAATTTTCAGATCTTTTGGATCATGTTAACTTACCTTCCCTCATAATATTGCAGGGATTTATGATGGGTATGTGTAAGGCAATGGAGCAGACATAAATTATGCTTTACTTTGATTCGTTTTCTATAAAGTCCTGATTGATAGGTTGATTGAAAAACATCTATAGATTTTTAATGGTATCACATTTTTTGAATCTGAAACATGCGTCACATTCTATTCTTTGCATACTATAGGATTAAAAAATAAAATGAATTTCATGAAGTTTTCACCAAGTTAAGGTGGTTAGACATACCCTTATTTTGATCCCCATTATTTTACCCTTCTATAATATTTCATTGATCTTTTGGATCATGTTAACTGCCTACCTTCTTAAGGACCTATTTTTTCCATGATGATCCTGCACATACGTTATGATATTATTTAGCTTTAATAATGATTACAAACTCCTTTGAAAAGTTTTTATGTATAACTAATAGTATTCTCAACAAAACATGTACCATATTTTCTTGATTATGTGTGGATATATACATTTATTAAAGGATATTTTAGAATAAATTATTTTGATGGTTGGTAATAGATCTTGGAAGAAACTTTAATTGGTTATGAGAAAATAAATTTTAGATGTATGAGGTGTTTTGCATGTGGGCATAATATATCCTAGTGTGCAAAATGGTGCCTCAAATTATAGGGAGAAACCTGGTAAGCCTACTTGCTTGGTGGGAACTAAGCCTCATCATCATGTTATCACTCCATAAAAAATAAAATATTAGTATATAAGGGGAAAATTTATTTTTCTTCATAGGGATACTTAGAAGAAGGAAATTATGGTGATGTGTATTTCTCCTAGGATGGATAAGAGGTGGAATATTTCTTAACTCCTACTCCTTAATGTTATATAATTATGGAACAATTCTAGGGTTTGAGAATAATTATTCTTTCTTGATATAATCAACTAAATTATTGTTCTCTCTAGATTAGAGGGCCTTGAGGCTAAATTATACATAGTCATAGGATATTATAAAAATTATTCTAATCAATAGTGTATCAATGATATGGATAATACTTGGGAACAATATTAAATTAAGGTGAAGAAAAAGAAGAATGAACCTTACAGTAGTAATATACATCTAATGACTATGAGGTCATCAAATTTAAAATAATCTACTAATAATATTGAGATCCTATTGGGTTGGTTGGTGGATTAAAGAGAGGAATGATTTTTACCTTTTTAGAATTTCATTTAGAGTGAAAAAGGTTTATATGGATACAAGTTCTTAACAAATGCTTGCTTGGAGTAATTTAGAGAAATAAATATATGTATACTATTGGATATTTTAAACCCATTGGTTACCAAAATATTAGATTAATTGCTCTTCTTTATGACACTTGAATGCACGAGCCAAGTTTATTAACAAAAAAAAAGGATTTTAAATTTTCTTATATATTAAAAAATTAATAAATAAAGAAAAATAGTTTAATTAAAACTTATTTAAATTATAAAATATTTTAAAAAAAATTTAAAAAGTGAGAAAAGAAAATTACTTAGGAAGATAGTTGGAGTTTGATGAATGAGGAGTAGTTTCAATAGAATTGGTCAAGCCCCATAAATATACTCAAAGTTCCTTCAATCTCATCTAGGTAACTTCAATCAAAGTTGCTTATACCAAATTCACCCTTGCCATAGGGTACCACATGGTTGTTGAGTGGGTTTGATCAAAGTTGCATTAAATCATTTCCTAACTTATTTTTAGGATAATTTTATCTATGATTTTTCATATTGGATAGTGGGACATATTTGTGCTTTCATGCACATTATAAACTTTAATCCATCACTAAATGTTTACAAATTCCTTACCTCCTTATATAAAAAAATCCCTTGATTAACACATTTTATATTTACTTATAGATCTATAATGATCTCTCTATATTCCTATTGTATAATTATGTACTCTTGGATAATCCATACTATTTTTTCCTCTAATTCCTTACTTGGTTTCTTAAATTCCCAAACTAGTCAAGTTAAAAATATTCATTGTAAATCTAGTTGTGTCAAGATTTCAATACCCTACTTGGCACATATGTAGCATCTCCATCTCATTGACATATCCTCCAATACATTAAACAAACTAATTCTCCCCTATAGATTCTCTTAGAGTTACCCTACTCATTTTGAGAAAACACACAATCTTCACCATTGTACTTTAATCTTCACAAAATTCCTACTATCTATCATACTTACAGTAGGCTAAAACATGCAAATTCAAGGGCCTATCTTAGGAAATATTATAAATAAACATAACCAAATTTCCCTTTATAAATTTAATAGGTAATATCTCAATTATGACAACACTTTTCCAAGATATGCATGCATCATATAAAGGAGAAAAATTGGACAACCAATTATTGAAAGTTGTGGAAGCATGGGACACAAGGACACTAGAATCTATTAGAAGTAAGGAGAACAATATGTAGTTCATGATAGTTTCCATAGTGTTATTAGTGGTTGTCACACTTCAAAAGTTATCGTATGTGACTAGAGTACTTTAAGATAACCTATTAATAATCCTCTAGTCATTTTCCATCTAAGAATTAGCCCAAAATATGAAATATACCTAATTTCTCAATCATTTTCATATTTCCTTATAGTTGCATTTTGATTTCGAATTCAAGTATGTTATTATACTTAGTATAGATCTAATATATTTATTATTTTATATTTAATATTATAACATATCATATTATCTAAATACAATTAATATATAGTGATTGAAAATAAATAAAATTTAACACATGTTAATACCATTTATTCTTATATTATCAATACACCCTCTTTCTAGAGGATCTAAGAAAGGTGGTGCATCTAGTGCTCTTTCTCTCCCACCAAGTAATCCATCCTTCCTCATCTTTTGGTTTTATTCTAATGATCTCATAAACTATTAGATATTTGATACACTCTTCTTCATGTATGTGGGATATTAAGATTTCAAGCTAGCTTATACAAGGAATCGTCAATTTAACTTATAGAAATATTAATTATGATAAGAGGGTGATAAGATAGGGTATTTTGAAGACCAAGTTAAACTAGTCTAGGATTTGGGGTGCAGGGTTTTAATAATAAGGTTTCTTGAGACATAACATTAATCTAATCTATTGTTTTTTTTGTTAGGTCTAATTTTGTAACTAGACTAGATCATCTAGTGAAAGAAGCACGACTATTTTATTTTCCACGACGTAGATCAATGATGCCCAATTTTATTTTTCAATAAAACTAATTGACAATTAGATTTGTGCTAGTTCTAGTCAACATGATGTTCAACAATGTTGATGTCTTCACCTACTACCCTATTAACTATGGAGAGGTTTTCACACATCCAAAACCAAAGGTTGGTTTAGTCTTTTCAATCATCTGGTACATAGAATGAGTTACCCAATGTATGGTTTTGGATAAGTATTGTCATCCAAATACAAGGTGTGAAGGGTCATTTTATTATTTTAAAATAAATTTTGTCTAAGAACCACACCATTTCTACCCTTATTTTGGTCAAGACCAAAGGAATAATGCTTCCTTCCATATAGTGTAAAAGGTACATTCAATCCTCGTGTCATTTAACTTTATTTCTTGAAAGAAAATAGAATACAACTTCTATATTTTAACATCTTTCTTAGCTTGATCTTTTCAAGTAGAGATAAACATATCTCTCACATTCCAAGATATTATTTTTCACTTCATTGGGTAGATGGGATACAATCGTATTCTTTGTAAATTGAAGATACAAATGATTGTTTATGGCAATAAGATTGCACTTCATTGGGTATATGGGACACAATCATGTTCTTTATAAATTGAAGACACAAATGACTATTGATGGCAATAAGATAACCACCATGAAAATTTAGAGAAAAATTGTAACATATGGGAGAGTGAGATCTCTAAGAAGTTACTAAGTTTAGTTGAGGATGAATATCATTTCTAAGTTTGAGAAGTCACTAAGTTTATTTTAGGGTTTATATTAAGATGATGACTATGAGGGGTAGAAATTTCCAATAAATTACTTCAAGATAATTTCCATATTGGAGGACTAGTTGCACATGCTTTAGAGAATTAGACATGTATGAGATATAATATTTACCAAATCCCCTAATAGATTCTATTCTCCATCCTCTATTTTCCCAACTTAGGCTTAGCCCATTTATAAAAAAATATGTTTTCAAGGCACACCTCTAAGAAAGAAAGGATCATGGTTCTATGTTTGTATTGGAGAATGATGTCTAATATATCATAATGGAGATGACATTCAAAATACTTACCTCTATTGCTTCTTCCTAGATCAAATTGTCTATCAGTGGCCTTCCTTTGGTTCATGTTGGAATTGTCTAAGTACAACCTACTTCTATGGCTACTATGTTCAATCTATAAGGGGGAGTTTTTAGAAGAGGAGCCGAGTTCTTTTATTTGAAGGAATGAAGAAGATGAATCCATTCCAAAGAAGGGGGTTGCACTTAGCCTTAAGTCAATGTGAAGCCCTATAGTCTAGTCAAAAGTACAAAGGAATAATTTTGCAATGAAAGGTAGTAAGATGAGCCAAACATAATCAAATATAGTTTACTAGATAAAATGAAACGTGAAGGATATCACTCATTCAATTTTTGTTTCATACACTTTTATACTCGTCAAAAGTACAAAAGAATAATTTTACAATGAAAGATAGTAGAATGAACCAAGCATAATCAAGTCTCATGTACTAGATCACAAGAAGCACAAAAAATATGACTAGTACAATATTTGTTACATATACTTTCTATACTACTAAAACATTAAAAAATAAAAGACTTAAAAAGAATAGGAGTTGCTTCTAGCATTATGGGAGTTTATGAAGAGCTATGAAACTAAAAGTTTTTTTAGTTAGAATTTATAAAAAATAATATAATTTTTTCTTTCAAATTGTTGATCATAGATGGAATGTTATGGATTGGAGATCTCTTTCTTCATTCCATCGTTCAAAACTTATTTCACTTCATCATGATTTGGGCTGATAGATTTTTTTCATGTTCTCGTTGGCTTTTGTTTTCCTGTTCTCTTATGAGACTTGCTAGAGTAGATTTGTAACAAACCTCCTTCAATTTTTGTTCTCTGAACTTAAATTACAGACACATCTATTACTGTATGGAAATATTTATGTAACTCTTTCAATTTTATAAATTAATAATTAATTTAAAAAAAAAAAAATTGTTGAAATTTTGATCAGTTTGGACACCTGAATTACTGTGTTCAATTCTATTAAAGAAGCAACACTAGGTCAACCGGTTAACCTCACCAACCTTCATAAAAAGAGAAGTCTTTTAACTGTCTTTAATGGTGGGCAATGGTTGGCAACGTTTGACTACTACTAAAAAATATACAATGGCGTGCTCGATTAAAGAAAGATAACCCAGCGAAAACCCTTCCACCATTTGCTCAGCTCCATTTCTATTTGAAAATTGGGTATTATCTGTGCTTACGCAAGTGCATTCGTATACATATAGCCATGGAAGTTTTTATATTAGAAACACCAGAGGAAGTCAATATAAAATATATATATCATTACAGAGCCTAATAGACTCTTGTTGTCTTTATACAATTCTTACATGATTTGCATTTTTCACAACTTAGATGCACCCTGGCGTCATCAGGATTCTTCAATGCTGTCGATTGTTTTCTGTTATGTGACAGCAGATCATCTGAGCTTGACTCGTCTTATTCCAGCTTTTTTAAACAGAAGATACTATTTTGGTGAGGTAGAGAAAAGATTATTTGACGGTTGCTTTCGTTGAAAGTTGCAGTATAATATTGTTGTAGAAGTCTGCGTTTTCAAGAAATTCTACGTGGAAGGCCCTGTGTTTGATCTGCAATAAACCGCTGATAATTCCAGCACAGCAAGCAAAGATAAGCATTATCAAGTGCACGTTCACTAAATATAAGAATACAAAAATAGAAAATAGGGTTTTGATCTTTTGAAGTTAAAAAGATAATTCATGAGACAGTTGACTTAGTTATTTTTAATTTTATGGAGAGGATAATTGATTCAGTTATTATATATTTATTTTTTAATATTTGGTCAATGGGTTTTGGTTAATTGGTGAATTGAATGGTTTTGAATAAACTCATCAAGAACCAATTCTAATGGATGAGGGCCAGGCAAATTTGACAATATTTTCAAAATAGATATATTTATATTTATTTTATTTTATTTATATTGTTTACTTTATGTTTCTTTGAAGAGTTATTGTTTATAATGCAGAAAAAATAAAATAAATATTTTTAAAGTAAATTAACGGGAGATCTTACATTTTCTATATTAATGTATTAAAGATATTTTGACTTGAACAGGTAGAATGGTTGATTAAGGGCTTTGGGTTTGTTTTATATAGGTCTCGAGGTCAACTCACACTCTTGGATGAAATTGGTATGACTCGTTTTGGAAGTCACAAATCCAAGCACTTGATGCCAGGGTAAGAAGAAGATATTTTTACTAATTTTGTTTAATTTACATTGTTTAGTTTATTTTTATAATATAAATAAAATAAAATAAACATTTCTAAAATAAAACTAATATAGATATCTTAAATACATCTATTTAAAAGATCCCAAAATATCCTTTATTTAAGACATCTTTTTTCTTTTATTTTAATAAATTATTTATTTCCTACATAATTGTATCAATAGTACCAAAATTTTATTAAAATAAATTATTTTCTATAATTTTATATATCATTTTATTTCTTCAAATACACAACTTTCCAATTACTTTTTATTCATGAAGATTTATTTTTGTAATACATTTGTAACATTATTATAAAAAACACATAATTAAATTAACAAAGAAAATCTAATTTTTTATTTTTATTTTTAGTTTTAAATTTATGTTTATAAGAAAAAAGACTACACAAATATGATTAAAAAAAAAATTGATTTCATGTGTATTTCATATATTTATATATTTATTATTAAATATTTCTACATTAATGTGTAAATAGATGTCAAATTTAAGATAAAAAGGTAAGAGAACTTAAAAATATATTCAAAACTAAATGAAAGAACTTTTTAAACTAAAATATATTTATTTTGTTTATATCAATGTTTTGGATTACACTATATGATTTATATAATAATACGAACAAAATTACACAAATAATTCTAAATATAATAAAAAATTCTTCCACTTAAATCTTCCTCAATTTTTTTTTTTTAACAGTGTATTTGAAATTACTTATCCCTAATCTTAATAATTAGAGAGTATAATTTGTAATATTAATACAACCCAAAAAAAAACATCTTTCTAAAAACGCTTTTTACTATAATAATCCATGAAAATGCTATATATACAATCAAAAGTTATGTAGAGATAGTAGTTAGAATTTAAGTATAATAATAATTAATATTTAAAATTTTACATTAATAATTTATAAATTTAAAAAAGTTGTAATGATAAATTTTATAATTTAATGTTTTGTATTTAATAACCTTCCTAAAATTATTGTAGGTGTTTTTATTATAAAAAATAATTATTTAATTAATTCTAATGCGTTATTATTTGTACATTTGGTTGAAATTATATATTCATCTTATTTTTATTAGAGTGTTTTAAATGTAATGACTAGTTTATAAGTGATATATTGATATTTGAATTTAATTCATGATATCAACACATCTTGATTTTTTTGGAACTTATTATGAAAGATTGGTCTCAATCTCTTGATCTATTAATCTTCACCTTGAATTAGATTTGTAGCTATGGCATTGAGCTAGACCATTTTTGTAATTACAAATCTAAAACTTAAAATTTAAAAATTTAATTAATTCAAATCTGGCCATTGCTAACCTCTTTCACTAGTCATTGTGAGCCAACTTAATGCATGATTACTTTGATTTATTGAGGTTTTTTATTTCAAGGCATTCATTCTTTAATTCATTTGAGAACATCAAGGACAATTTCGAAGAGTTATTATATAATCTCCATATATAATTTATGGGAGAGTTAAATAGAAACATTATCAAAGAATACATAATCTTAAGTCCATTGCATGTTTTCTTTTTATCATCAATATTATTCCTAAAGATAATAAATTGGTCTAGAAAAGGATGCGCTAGAGAAGTATATGACCTTTACAATTCAACATGTTCACAAAGGTGTTCCCAAACACCACCTTCTTAGATTAAAGCATCAAAAATTATGGAAAAAATGTCCTTTACAATCCATTTTTTCCAATTCATGCTTGTAAATTATAATATAGCTCTAAGAATATAGTTTAGGCTTGTAATCATGGAAATTAGGGTCACACACATATAGATGAACAATAATTAAATACAATTATTTGATAAATTTTGAGACACTTTTTTTTATATGTAAGAGAAGGATTATATTAGATATCAAAAAAGGAGTACAATTCGTCTGCACAATAGGGAAAATGTTCATAATGCATCCAAAACCCTTAATTAACCCTCAAAATTGCAAAGCTGAGCTGCCATGACTATCTACCATGTTCAACCATATCAACCACAACCAACAAAGGGAACAAAACATGAACTGGAAACTACTAAAACTATTTACAAACATGAACTTTTAAACCCAACTAGACATACCACCACACATACCACCACACACGACCCACAAAACCTGGCTAAAATCCATTCAATTTGGAAAATTGTTCAAATTCCATCATCCAATCCAGACCTTCCACCATCTCCATCCCAAGCATCTTCTTCAAGAAGCTAACACCATATGCCACAATCTGGCGATGGCGAACTAGAGCCATGCCCTTGAGCTCCAACAGTAAAGGGTACACATGGATGACCTCTCTCGCCACCTTAACCAAAGTCAAATCATGAGCCTGTAGCACGCCTTGCCCCAACAATGTAGATTTTAGCACCTCATCCAAACCACCTAGAATCTCTCTTGAACAACTTGCAGATGATTACTTTTGCTTCACCCTTTGGAGCCCTCATGTCTAGAAGTGATGCAAGAGAATGGGAAGAAATGTAGGTGTTCACCCTGAAGCACTCACAATTTTGCAAAAATTCTTTACCTAGTATCATTTTAACCGCCACCACCACATGAGGGTCGATCCTCAAAAGAATTAGCTTCAACTGCTGGTCAGTAATGTGTTTGAAAGTTGTTTGCCACACCTTCCAATCAACTTGAATTGGAGTGTCGTGCCTAATGCTAACCATAGCCTTAGTCAAAACTTCCACAACAAATTTGGAGTGTTCCGCCATATTTGTATACAGAGAAAATTGATAGAAAATAGATGAGACGATGAGTAAAATGAAGGCTCAGCCAACTGGTTTAAAGAAGAAAGTTTCCCTTGAGTTTATTACTCTATACATCAACCAATGTGCTTGGATGGATAACCTCCCCATCGTCCATCTGTCCCATGACTGACTTCCTAACCACCGTTCGATGCCAATTGGGGTTACGACCATGATAAGCCCAGATCTCCAGGAAATATATCATGATGACTAGAGCCGCTAACCCAAGGCTCGCCAAACAATGAAATCTTGCAATTAACTTCCTTCATGTGGCTGTGGGGATACTGGCCCACCACGGGTTCCCTAAAAATGAATTTTCCAAATACGTTATGGGAATGTTGACTCAACAAAACAAAATCCAATTTGACTATTATCTGCCTACACATGGCGATAGTCGTGGTCTCTCCACGCCTTGTTGTGGAGAGACGCCCATCCTATCACCCAGTATTTTGAGACACATGTTTAATTTTTTCTAAAATCTAGTATTATGGAAAATTGATTCCTAACTGTTAACTACTGAAATTGTACCCTATTGAACTTGATGTTCAACACCTCAGTGTAACATGGGAAGACCTCTAAAGTCATGGGTTACTTATAGGTAGAGGTCAACCTCTGGAGAAGGCCAGCTTCCTTTCGGTGTCACCTAAAGCTATTGATTTTGTAAAGGAAAAGGGAGGAGTGCATGAAAATGAAAACTAAACCCTATGGTGATGCACCTAAACTGAACTTGAACACAAATCTTAGATTATAAACACTTGTTTAAAATGATTGAAAATAAACTTGCACAACTCTTTCTTGTAGGTTTTAGCATAAGTATTTCATAATAAGGTCTTGATGCTCAGATTTCTAGAAGGAAGGAGACTTCACAACTATAAGTCATTCACAAAAATTTGACACAGATTATGACTTGCAAAAACTAACTCCTGCATAAAGGTATTGAACATGAGATAAAAATATGAAGGAATAACAATACCTCACAAATAGCCTTATCAAATCATCTGAATGCACACAATGATGCAAGAAAAAAGAAGGAAAAACCTCCAAAATCATTGATAACCAAGGTTTTCTTTGTTATTTCATGTCCAAAATGAGTTACAAAATATGATCTTTTCTTCAAAGGACTCCAAAGTCACAAAGCAAAAAAATAACAAGTAAAAACTCTCCCTAAAAAGACTAAAAAATGAGAATATATCCCAACTCCCAACCAAATCCACCAAAATAGCTCCTAGAAACATCTATTCTTGTAAGCCTTCAAAAAGCCAAATTTCTAGCCATTAAACTTCATCCAAAAGAGCTCTAAACAATTGGAAAAGTCAAGTTTGAATTGGTCCAACATGATGACACATCAAACAAACCCCCAAAATCTCTCATTTGCTCCAAAAAGAAAAATAAAGGCTCCTATTTCTCCTCTAAATGTTTGCAACTTATCTCAACTAGCTCCATTATTCTTGCAACTATGAAGACCCCTCCAATTAACAAGGCACAATGTAAGGTATGCATTCGTTTGCATTCAAAAATAACAAAATAACTTAATGATTTATAACAAATATCATTAAAGTCATTTGTCTTACAATCAAATCGATGCAAAAGGACCTTATCAACTCTCTATGACTCAAGGCATAGGAATTTAAAGCCCAACCTATCCCTTCTTTGACTATAACTTAGAGAGCTAATGAAGCACGTTTATCTTTACATCAATAGATAGCTTTTATTAAAGTGATTTATATCCATCACTTTTAATAAGGTTTTACATTTTGAAATTGGATGCATTCAATATAAGGAGAATTTGAAAAGGTCATATGAAAAAGACTAATTTAGACTTAGTCTTGTATGCAAAAAGAATTACAAGGCATCATAAAATGCTACGCATGGAGATAGGTATGTGAATAAAGTTCTTTTCAAAAACTAAAGGCAAAAAAAATGCCTTTGTTTTCTATCGGCACATATTAGTGTAAAAACCCTAAAGCAAAACAAAAACCAAACAAAAGGTATTTTGTTTTACTTTGAAGCTTCCTGAAGAAGCTGAAAATTCCTCCGACCAAGGTTTCTGAAGCTTGATCGAGTGTTTCTATGGTGGAATTCATAGCTACAAAGACTTTCCTTCACAATTTCCGATGGATAACGACTTCTCATGCTCAGGTAGGCATTCTTATTTATTTCATTTATTTTCTTGTAGAGAAAAGGACCCAAAATTTGAGTTTATTGGCAAAAATTTATATTCCGTGCTCTTCCCATTTGACTTTTTCTATAGAAGTTTAAATTCTCTATGCATTCTCTTTTATTATGGAGTAAAAGCTCAAAATAAAGCTATTTTTCCCTCATTTCTCTGGCTGCCATGGAGATCTCTATCATTTCATCCCGCATTTTCATTTAATTTGAAGAATAGAAACTTAAAACCGTAGCCATGTAGCTCTAATGTGTTTTATTTACCTTTTCTATGCTTCACCTCCTTGGTTGTGCCATGGATAGACTATATATCAAGATTCTGGAAATTTAAAATGCATTGTATCTTGTTTCATATAGGCAGTGGGCTTTATATTTTCTGCATATTACTCCTGGGTCATCGCTATACTTCATATTGCAGTCATACCTATGGCATTTTAGCTTGAATATGTTTCTCCAGGGTTCTGACTTATATTAAAAGAAATATATAAAAGAGAAAAAATGTTTTTTTGTAAAACTCAATTTCTGAAGCTCCTTCCACCTTTCATTGATAACTTAGAATACAATCTTTACATATTCCAACATGGCTATGGCTCAACCTGCAATTTTATTTTCAATCTTTGAAAATATTTCCTTTTTTAGAGGAAAAGCTCAAACTTGGGCTTTACTCAACAAGCATTCAAGGGTTCTATTGAGAAAATGGGGCTTTTCGTGTACAGATCTATCTTTTCACAATTATTATCATGCACCTCCATGTCACCTAACTGATATTTACTCTTTATAACATGATCACTACCCATATATCTATGACTGACATTCATGATGAACCTGTTGGACTGTTGCTCTCTAGCTGACATTTTTCCATTCATTGATCATAACTCTTGTCATTTGCATTGTTGATTATTGTAATTGTTCATATATCTTTAAGCATTGGATTTGACTAAAGTTGGTGACTATGATTGTATCCTAATATTGTTCACAAGGAGAGGACATGGTACATTAAGCTCATAATAACTATCCCCATTAAGTCTGCAACCCTAACGTTAATATGTCCATTAATGAGTCTAGATTGTGGTAACCATGGCTCTATCCCTAGAAATTTGTACATTGTAATATATCTTGCGTTGAATGCATGATAAGCTTGATGTGACAAAATCACATAGTCTTGTGAGGTGGATAACCATTATATATACTGTGTTCTTATAATTACTACTATTACTTGCGCCTGTCACTGTACCTTTACATGATTATGTTGTCTTCTGTATCAAGTCCTATATGTAGAGAAAAAGACACTCACTGTACCTTGTTTTTAACAAATTCCCTCATGGATTTTTAGGCTCTGTAGTTTTGAATATCTCTACCTTTTGAATATATACTATCATTATCATTGGTCTGTTAGCTTGATTTTCATGACTTTATGCATATGTTATGAGCCTACGCCTGTTATGGCACTATTCTTGTACTTGATTGTGTTCCTTTATAGTGAAAGATAAACAAATACATATATGCTATCCTCATTGAGCATCACCGATTATATGAAGGTCACCTTCAGCCATGTATAGATTGGAAGAAACATTTTATGCATAATCATTGATGGCTGCTTTTCATTACTTGATGCCTGTAAACACTGTTAAAATGTGATTTCAACATTGGATAATAAAGAGGGATTGTCCCTTGATGTTTATGAATACAATAATCTCCATTGATATGAGCTAGGCTCAACCCTTGTGGGAGCCACATTTTCCACCACTCATTTGAATTAAAGCATAATTGCACCTGTAGTTACACATGAAGCAAACAAGTTAGAAGAAATGTGTATTTTGATGTGCTATTTCGATGGCTTCAATGTTTTCTCTGGGACATTCAAGATATAATTGTTTATTTAATGCAGATTAGGATCAATTTATACATGTATAGGTAAATGATCATGTATTACAGTATGTAATCAGTCATTGCTTAGAGCATTGCTCTAACACATTGCTTCGATTTATCGCAAGAAACAAGAGTCTTAAGGAGCTAGGAATAGACCGGGACAACTCGAACAACAGTTAAACAAGAAGACTCAACAAAACCAGTCATTCTCAGGCAATGACTGGTTACCCTCCCTACATGAATATTCATTTTCTTCATTTACTTATTCATGTACATTTTGATTTTAATTTGCATTGAATAAGAAAGAGTTAAACTCACAACTTGTGTGAGTTAAATGAATATTTCTATTCAATAAAATAATTTTTTAGAAGAAATTACAAAATATTCTTATGTTTCATGCATTTGTATAAATGCGATGATTTGTGTTTCTGTAATCTCTCAAGTTATTTCATTTATACAAATGAATGCAATGTAAGGGGAATAGAAAATTTACCATTTTCTTTCTTCTTTCTATCAATGATCTCTACCTGATTGAGCCATGGGTGAAAATCTGGTAACACTAACTTCTTCAACTTCTCTTTTCCATAATTAGAATCTAGCTAAGTGTCATATTTAAATTCATGCGATTCACATTTAATTTCATTTTATTATTCTAATCCCAACTTTCATATCTAGGTTGATTATTTATTTAATGATTTTTATTTCTTTAATTGGCCTAGATATTTATGCCATTGGTGTTTTTACCCTTACACTATTTTTTGAGCCAAAATTTCATACATGTTCTAGGGATTTTCCCTTAGGGTTTATCCTTATTTAAATAGTTAAAAATTCATCCAAAATCAATTCCATTCAAGTCATATTTTTAAAGGGAAATTATAATATTTGGAGATCACCATCTGGTGATGAGATGAGTACAAGCTATTTACTCTTTTTTATTTATTTTGGTTATTGAGTTGTGCACAACTATATTGACTCTTCTCTTAGTATATAACATTAAATTTTCTCAACCATTTCTGCTACAAGGTTAGGGTTTCTTTTCCCTACTATCTTCTCTGTTCTTTGAGAAAAAGTTTGGATGATCACAAGAAAAACCCAAAAAGATTTCCTATTTTGTATACTGGTTTGATTAGGTTAATTGTTGAACATTACCAAAAAATTCTAGCCCCTGCTAATTTGGATACCCCTCCTGATTTTGAGGAGGATGATACCGAACCCAACTGTTTGGGAAATTTTCCCAACTTGAGCCCAGTTAGGATGGTCCTTAGCCCTTCCCCTGTCCAAATTGATAAGAAAAGCCTTAACCCCCATTATGTGAAAGCTGGATTTGCACCTAAGCCGAGAAGTTCTACCCTTAAAACTAGAAGTGTAGGCAAGAATCTACCAGGTAAAAACCTTGTGTCATACTCTGAAGACTCCTGATTCTGAGGATTCTGGTGCTAACAATACTTCATCCTTTGCTGCCCCGTCGTCAGACAAAGATGCTAGAATTGGTTCCCTTGAAACCCCTGACCCTGCTTAAACTTGCTTTAACCTAGAAAGGGAATCCACTGTGGATGTCTTGGGTTTAGCTAGGAATAATGTTGTTGACCATTTCAAAATTTCAAAATGGATCTTTCATGAAATCAACAAGCTAAAAATAAAAAACTGGGCCCTACAAAGTAAACTGGAAGAAATGGGAGCCAAGGTTACTACGCTTGGCAAGAAAGGGGTGGAGCGAAAAGATCATGGTGCTAGTAAAGAAACCTAGAACCAAGTGGGCATGGACATAAGGGTTGAAATTGAGTTGGATAAAATAAAAAATACTGTTAAAATTATAGCCGAGCAGAACAATAGGATGGCAAGACACAATGCCATCATCATCAATGCCATGATCAAAAAATTGGACAAAGCTCAACAGGGGTCTTTGGTGGTTGATCTAGAAGAGGTCAATGATAAAAACCAGGATGAGGATGTTGGTATTTCAAAGAGAACCTGGGCTAATTTGAAGAGGAAGGCTCCTCCTGCGCTGCAGATGATTCAAAACCTGGAGGTTGAAACTGAGTCTGTTCTGAAGACTCTGGGTTAGTTGTGGCTGGTCTTTTTGTTGGCTTTTCAGCTGGTTTTTTATTTGACCCTCCTAGTCTTTTGCGAGTGGCTGCTGCTCTTTCCGGTTTTTTTCTTTTCTGCAGCCTATTTTTTCTGTTGGAATTTTTAGTCCTTTCTCTTTTGTTGTAAACTTGGTGGTTTCAGGTCCTTGTAAAATCCATTTTACCCTTTATCAAAAACATTAAATTTGATCATTTTAACCCTCCCAAGTATTTATTAGTTGTTGAAGGTCCCCAACTTTAAATTTGATGTTGTGCATGCACTAGTTTTTGGAGTCATGAAATGAGTAAAAATAATTGCATATAATAAATGGATTTTTTTGTGGCATTACATATTTCACTTGCAATTTATTTTTGAGTTCATTGTTTTATATTCAAGCAAACAAATATATCAAGTTTTAGAAATATGCCTTTAATGTATTACGATCAATGAATAGAGATATGACAATAATGGAGAACAAATATCTATCATTTTCTTATATAATCAAGGTTATGAATAAAGTTTTAAAAGTTTTGATTCTTTAGTTTAAAAGAGTTTTTGGAGTAAACTATTGATAAAATGTTGTTTATACAATCCTAAATATTGTTCAAATCCTATCATTATTGTTTGAAAATGAGAAAATAAACTAATGGTTAGAATTTACATTTACATTTACTTATGCAATCCTAAATATTATTCGAATCCTAGCATTATTGTTTGGAAATGAGAAAATAAGCTAAGGGATAGGATTTACATTTATTTTTTATATTAAAAAGTTAACTTTGTTTTTGTTGGTTCAATCTATTTCTAGTTTGAAAATTTTTGTTGGGTATTGTTGGATTTGTTTTTGTTATTAGTTGTTGAAACAAATCCTTTTTTATAATAAAATGGACTATATTTGACCATGATTTAAGAAATATGGTTTACTTGACATTTCATTGAATTGATTTAAATTTGTGTACAAATTCATTCTCAATTTTGAGTTTCTCTGTTGAATGTTATCAAATTAATGTTCTTGAAGGCATAGTCTAGTTTTAATTTTCTTGGTAGTTCAAATATGGAGTAGTAGCTCATTATTGGAATTTTATGATCACTCATTATTTGAACTAAAGATACTTGCATTTCATTTATTATTTTTCATTGTTTCAAAGAGTTTTATCATAAAGGATGATATAGTGAAGGCATAGTTCAATCTTGAAATGAAATTGTTGATAGTTAATATATGGTGTATGGTCACTATTGAAATCATATTTATTTGTAATAAATTTGGATGAAATCAATATTAAAATTTATTTTCTTGATAGAATGGGGGCACAATCAAGTTTATTGGCTTATATTTTTATTTTTAATTGGTTTGTTTTAGCACGTCAAGTTGGAGTTAAGATATAACCCTAGTAGGAATGAACCTTGGGGAACATGGAACAATAAGTCCAGTTCTTGTAATAGTATCTTTTCTAGAGAGATAATCATATAGTTCAAAGAGGCATTAACACACTTCAAGGTGTCATACCTTTTCATAGTTATGGAAAAAGGGATCATGAAAGAAAAAAGTGAGTATATCCCTTCACATGGATGGTCAAAACCCTCAAATTTAGAATAATTTTAGCCTCACTACTCATAGAGAGTATAATCAACCCATTTTTAGTCAACAAAACCCTTAATTCCCTCCTAATTTTGAACATAACTAGTTTGAAAAGACACTTATAAATCATATTTCTCACTTGATTTATCATTTATGATAGTCAATCCATTCTCACCCTTGTGATCTATTAGTTTCTCAAGATGCAAATTGTGATGATCCTTTAAAGTTTGACCAACCTTCAAATCTGCCCCTTGGTAATGAACATATTGGTCACCATGTCCCTCCTCCACTTGCTCATCCTTCACCCCATCCAATAGTTACCTCTTCACAAGTTGACCCATCTAGTTCTAAGCATATCAAATCCTATTCCACCTCACCTCTAGTGACACAATTTCTCATGAAGGTTAAACTATAAGTGCAAGATGATGTTGGAGTTTTGAATAACATATAATTTCCTCAAATGCCATACAAGCATACAATGTGTTGCGAGTATTGATACTCCATTACTGGATCTTACTGAGGAAGATGAGTAGATTTTTTATTTTAAGTGATAGTGATTGTCTTTCTAGATAGTAATAAATGTTATTTTGATTACATATAAAATTTTGATATTTTCAACATGTTTTGATTAAAAGGGAAAAGTAGGTTTTGAAGGAACCCGAAACCCTATATAGAAAATCATCAAATGCTGCTAAAACAAAACATAGTCAACTACCAACATCATCCCAACCGACAAAAAAATGAACAAACCGGGAGCTAGTTAGCAGATAGACAAAGAACAACCTGAGGCTCCCAACAACAAAACACCCCCAACCAAAAAAACCAAAAAAATAGAAAAGAACGAAATAACAGAAACAGAGAAACTAATTTAGGCCACCCAAAGTATTTGCCAAATCAAACTGCTGGAACTTGTGTTTTTCAACCATATCAAGCAGCTCCTTTTTTCTGCCTTGAATATTTTTTTCCACTCCTTTGATCCTTTGGAAACTAGCACCTTGTCATCATCCTTGAGGGCTTTTTAACTTTTCCTTTTCCCGCCTGGTCTTTCTCCATGAATTGAGAAAAGAAGACCTGCTCCTCCCTCAGTTGACACAGCTTCTTGAACAAGACCTTGAGGGCCTCAACATTGTTCTTGACCGAATGATGGCTTACTAGCAACAAGTTTTTGAGGTCATTATTCAGACCTTCCACCTTATCCTCAAGGGCTTTCAACCTATTCTCACACTTTTCTTTAAACTCATTTTGAGTATGCTCCAGATCCACCAGTCTATCAATTAGAATGTCTGGCCTAGAGGGTCCCAAATCCTTCTGCAATTTAGCCTTGAGACCCTTGATTTTAATATTAATTTTGTTTAATTCCTGCAAGGTCCACTTTCCTAATTGAAAAGTGTCGATAGCCCTAGCCATGTCTAACAGGCCAAACATGGAGGTGTCTTCCTCGTCCAAGTGTGAAAAGTCCTTTGACAGAGGATCAACTCTCATTGGAAAAATACCTTTGTCTTTGCCCTCACCATTCACATTCTTCTCCTCGCCCTCTTTTTCCATGGTACCCATATTAACTTCATACACCGGGGAGTCCTCCACAGACACAATATTAACACTAGGGTTAATATTAGCCTCAATGTCCAAAATACTCTTGGCATTCCCTGCTTCCTACTTAGTCTTCAAACTCGCCAATCTCTTCGACATTCTTCTTGGCTTAACAACCCCATCAACATTCTTTTGGGACCCAATCTCCAAAGCCCCACCAACCGCACCTCTGTCAACTACCAATTCCACAGCAACCGGAGAGGGCCCATTTGAACCTACCTCTGTGTCATCGCTATAAAAAATAGTCACTATTTTAGGGGCCCTATTCACTTTGGCACCCATCACCTTTCTCTTCTTCGATCCAAAAGCCACACAAACCTCCTCCCCATTCCATTCCTCTTCCTCATCATATGAGGACTCTAAATCTGAAGACGCAGAAGGAGTCATAAAATCATCATTTTTGTCAGCAATGGCAAGAGCCAGAGTAATGGACTAAATATGCTCCATTATAAGTAAAATAAGCCCTTCATGAAGAATAGGAGATCTCCTATTCTTAATATGAGCATACACTGAGGCCTCAAGAGAAAATAACAAATAAAAAGGAAAAGAAATAAACAAGTCATGCCTAAAGTGATTTAGTAGGGTAAAATGATGACCCAGAAGGGCATTGTACCTCCCTTTGAGCGTTACATATCTCATCATAACCTCCACAACCCTCGCCAGAATTTTCTTCAAAGAGGTTCTATCAAAGCTCCAATTAACCAGCCTTACCAAACTGTTCCTTTCATCACCCTTAAAGAATTGGGTCATGGCTTCCTCGTTGCTTCTTTTGTCCTTGAATTTTTTTTTTCCCACCGTTGGCAACCCCGTCACAGAGGCGATGAACTCCTCATTCACTTCCACCTCCAATCCTTTTAGCACCAATTTCCAATTGTGCTAGGATGACACGAAATTCGTCGACAATTATCTACTTTTGTTGGATGACATTTTGGCAATTATGCATTTTCATGTGATTTTCTAGTTCTAATATAGAATTTGGCCCATGGTTGAAATAATTTTTGGGATATGCATGTATAGGCTGCATTTTATAAGTGTTTCATTATTTAGATTACTATGGTAGTATTAAGGTGATTTAAAAAAAAATAGAATTATGGGCCCACACCCAAATCATATGTGGAATTGATTTTTCTGTATTTTAGTCATTTAATTTTAAAATTTTAAATCTCAAAAGACTAAAATAAACTAGAAAAAGTAATTATTATAAAGTCTATTATTTTATATTTTGGTTGTGGTTATTTACAATTAATTTCTATTTCAAAAAATATTATTTTTGGATATAAATTATAATATAAAAATAGAGAAAATACAGGTGTATACTTTGTAAACTTGGTTAACAAAAAAATCACTTTGTAATCTCTGTGTACTACAAATTTTATATATCTACCTAGTCAATATGATCTTATTATGCCATGTCTCTTGATGATTGAGTATTATTTTTATTTTTTTAAGCATATCTAGTTTTAAATTGATCATTTTGAATATCTTTAAAATATTTTAAATTTAATCATTTTAATGATTATATATATTCTTTCATATCTTGGGCTTATTTGAATTTCTTATCAACTACTACCATATAATTTTTGCAAAAAATATTCAACAATTTGTTAGAGGATTATAATATTATTGAAGTGGCAACAAATGACCTCAATTTTAGATTTTTTCTTATAAATCTTTTATTTAATGAACACTAAACTTGTTTAAAACTATTTTCTCAATTACATCAATTAAAAATATTTTTTGGTCTCTAAGACTTGTATAATATGTATCATTATTTCATTTTCAATATTCTTGCATACACACTTATATTGAAAATATTTTAGATGCAAAATATTCTCACCTGACTAATAAATGTTTATTTATTAAAGTGAGATTATATGATAGTTTAGTGTCATATCCCCTCGATACTTTGTTAGTCATTTTGCATGACCCCTAGCCCCGATGTAATTTGGACTAGGGGTGGAACTTCAAACTTTAATATGCGTACATATATAAGTGTGTGTGCATGAGTGTGCGTTAAAATTATGAACCTTGATGTAAGTATTATTAAGTGTGCTTACCAATCTTATTATGCTATTTTAATTTAATGCATTAAATGTTGGGATTAACACAGACTAATGATTTGGATGTTGTATTTGTGTGACACTTGTTGTTGGATGTAGGTACCAGGGGTGCAAAGTGAGGCGGATCATGTGGTTTTGTTGAATGAGAGATAGACAATTGGTATGTCATTCTAGTGTTGACCTTGTCTATAGATTCCAGCAGCCTAAGGTTCATTCAACATAGGATTTTAATTTATATATATTTTTCTAGAGTTAATTGACTCGGCTAGGTTGAGCCATTAGGTCCACATAAATATCTCACTTATTTGATAATGCTCAATTTGGTAGATTTAATTAAGATCTATGAGAGAAGGGGGTAAATTAAAATAAATAAATATCTAAAGGTGAATAAATAAATAATAAAATTAATAATAAAATTATAAATTATATAATTGATAGCTACATTATTGAAATGACGACAATTTAATGACAATGAATAAATAAACACTCACCACATGAATATTACCTAAAATATAATAGATGGGCATTGAAAAGAAGAAAAATAAAATATAATATAATAAACTATAATTTGAAATGTCATTCACTAAATTGACATTTACAAATGGGTGTATAAACTAAGATTCCCATCAAATTAAATAAAATGTAGAAACAAATAAAGTCTATCATCGCGCAAATATGGAAAGGAAAAGAGGACGCAAGAAAATGAAGGAGAAGCTTTCACCAGAGAAGAAGGCGGCTAAGACAACACCAGAGGTAGAAATCTTGACTAAGGAGGAAGAAGCTTGGTGAGGAGGAGGACAACAAAAGCATTAAGTGGCCTGAAAACCCTTGCAACAACTGTCGATGGCAAGAAGTTTTGACCAGCATGCCATGAAAAACCTCGTCCATTTCTTCTTTAACTAGACTAGAAACGCCTCATTTGGCAGTGCAGATTTGGGGAAAAAGAGAAGAAGAGGCAACAAAAGGGCGTGGTTGAAGTGTGGTCAAGTTTTGAAGAGGAGACTAGAGTTTGGAAACTAGGGAATTCCATTTTTCTACTCAAGATCTCACCATCTCAAGTTTGAAATCCTTCTATCATGCAATACCATTCTATGTTACAGCCCTTGTGAAATTTTATTTTTGGCTTTGGAATCTTGATGTAAAGTTCTTGCAATAAATAATTTGTTTGGAGAGCTCACCACATGCTCAAGTGTTGGGAGTTGTTTCTATTTTATAAATTTAAGCAAGTGTAAAGGAAATAACTTAAGAACTAAGAAATTGAAAAAATAAACCTCCACACTAGCTGTAGGATGGGGTGCTTGATTAGGAAATCTCTTCTTGCATATTCTGAAGAAAAATCTTAAGGAAATGAGGGCAGGGTATTTTGACTTAAGCAAATATTTTAGAATCATCAAATCATATAGTTGTTTGACTACATAAACATTAGTGAGGCTCATTAATTTAGAAGTGTATGTAAGCATTTTCTCATTGAGCTATAGTAGTTAGTTTCAAGTTCATTTCATTTTCTTGATTGAGTCTCAACGAAGGTTAAGTTGATAATATTGTAGTTAGAAGCATAAGGGGAGAGAAGGGTTGTATGCATCCATTTAAGACAATAATAAGCCATAGAAGTAGTGTGACAGGTTTAGTTTCACCTTCACAACTACCTTACACAATTTTTGTGTTACCCCATTGAGATGTGAGTAGCAATTTAAGGAAACATATAGCTAAGTGGTAAGACTTATGTTGTTGACCAACTGCCACCATAAATACAATAGTGTGTCTACTATCCTTATGGGAATAACTAGATTTGTTACTCTAATAGCTTCATATGTTGGTTCAACTGCATAGTCTTAATGGTCTGATTTTTATTTAGTAAACTAGCTAGTCAAATATGATGTAAATGCGTTAAAATACCTCTTTCAGCATAATCTTAATAGTCTGATTTTTATTTAGTAAACTAGCTGGTCAAATATGATGCAAATGCGTTAAAATACCTCTTTCAGCATAATCTTAATGGTCTTATTTTTATTTAGTAAACTAGTTGGTCAAATATGATGCAAATGCATTAAAATACCTCTTTCAGCATAATCTTAATGGTCTAATTTTTATTTAGTAAACTAGCTAGTCAAATATGATGCAAATGCATTAAAATACCTCTTTCAGCATAATCTTAATGGTCTGAATTTTTATTTAGTAAACAAGCTGGTCAAATATGATACAAATGCATTAAAATATCTCTTTCAGCATAATCTTAATGGTCTGACTTTTATTTAGTAAACTAGCTAGTCAAATATGATGCAAATGCATTAAAATACCTCTTTCAGCATAATCTTAATGGTCTGATTTTTATTTAGTAAGCTAGTTGGTCAAATTTGTTGCAAAGGAGTTAAAATATATCTTTCAGCATAATCTTAATGGTCTGATTTTTCTTAAGTAAGTTAGTTGGTCAAATCTGATGCAAAGGAGTTAAGACATCTCTTTCCGTTATTGTCATAATATTTTGATTTTGCTTTAGAAATGGTGCTGGTTAAGTCTGATATGAAAAAAAAGAAAACAAATTAAGATAACTCCCTTAGTTATTGTCTTTTTGGACCAATTTTACCTTAGAAATGGTGCGGGTCAAATCTTTTACGATTAAAATAAAACTATGTGGGATGCTAACTCTATGTGATACCTACACATTGTATAATATTTGTCCAAAAGTGATTGTGGCAAGGTATTCTCTCTTCATAGAGGTTTTCCCAAATTGAAGCATCAAACAATGTTATTGATAAAATAACTCTTTCATAACCTTAGGCTAAAACTAGGATGAAGACATGGTAGAATGTATGCAATGCTTGGGGAATTAGGCAAGTTGTTCTATCGCTGTCCCCAAGTTAAATATCCACTCCATACCTCTCTGACTTGTTGGCTACTAGGACAACCATCTATAAGTGGGTTATTTTATTATGAACGAGCAAGTAGGTAGCCATTCTCCTCTAATGGAGTACTTGAACTACTATAGTATGGAATTGCAGCCCTTACAAATCTATGTTTGAAAATTATACTCAAAGGAATGAATAGAATAGATAACCACCTCAAGCTATCTAGAGATGCAAAGTTACCTTCTCTCCATCATAAGGTGTCTATGAGTACGAGGTGCTCTTCATGAAATATCTAGCCATGCCATGCTTGGTTGTAGCTATGATGGGAGTCTATTGATCCTAAGTTGGAACCTACTTCTGGTCCAACACTAAGCCTGAGCCAAGGAATAGTACTACTCGAGATGGACGGTAGTCTAGGAGTAGAACTAGGCTCGAGATGGACAAAAGACTAGGGGCAATACTACGCTTGAGATGGACCATAGTCTAGGGGCAGTGCTAAGCTTGAGATGGATGATGGTCTAGGGGTGACACTAGGCTTGAGATGGACAACAGTCTATGGGCATCACTATGCTCGAGATGGACAAGAGTCTAGAAGCAGTACTAGCTCGAGATAGTCATTAGTCTAGGGGCATTCCATGCCAACGATGGCTACTCTTGGTTGCTTAGCTGATAGAAGGACTTCAGGAAGGAAAATTCCCTAGCAAGCTCAAGTAGGTAGAATGAACTCCTTGTGTAACCCTACAGTCGTTAAGGGATCCTTAAGCTACCATAGCTAGGCATACCATGGAAAGAGGGTCAATAGGAAGAAAATTTACACATAGATTATGAGACTGAATGAAACACTCTCTCTCTCTCACCACGAGCCACATAATTTGCTTGGAGGGGTGGATAGGGTTTGAATCCACTTTGGTTGGGATCAGTTTTCACCCCACCACGAGCAAAGCAAGTGGGGGTGTGGAGATAACTCGAACTCAATCATGAAGGTATGAACAAGCTAGCTAGTAGATTCCTTATGGTTCAATGTAGCAAGTTGTACTAGTGGTTTTTGCAACTGATATGATATTATAATGATAAAATTGATCTCCATTATTGTTTATATTATTCTAATCTTCTGTGTGATCTTTCTTGCATGATGAACAGAAGAAAAAAAAATTGTGCAGAAATTCTCCTCTTTGTTGGGGCGGTTTTTACATTTAGTTGTTCTTCTTTTATGATTGACCCAATGTATTCATTATAGTGAATCTAAAATATCCTTAATATATTGTAAGTGCATTATGATGATCATTATAGGTTTAATAATTTTATGCAAAATAATTATCTTCACAATAGATCATTTTCTTTTGAAATTGGTCATATTATATAGATTAGATGTTTCATTTTTTGACTTGTAAGAGGGTTTATCTTCTCAATAGGTCACTACTTCACAAGTTAATCATAGTGTAGAATTAGTGTATTTGTCATTTTTCTATATTTTTATTTTCATTTCTTAAATATGACACTATATTTTCCCTCAATATATTAGGTTATCTTCTTTCCATTGCATGTTTTTACTTAGCCTAAATATAAATTATCATTTTATGTTTAAGTTTGATCTTGGTACTTATGATTAAACTATTTAGATTTTTCTTTCACCTTTGTGATGAGCAAAAGGGTTGATTATTTGTCATAACATCTTCCAGTAACAACATATTGAATCTTATTTGTAGATTTAGTTTTTGACTACAAAAATGACCTTATGAGTTGAAATTTTTTTTGTATCTACAAACAAATATTTATCTAGGTGTTTGGACCTTGAATAAAAGGCATGTGATGTTGATGAACACCTTTAGGCGCTTGCTAAGCAAATATTTTCTCCTAATGACAAGCCTTTGGATAAAATTTAACATATTTTTTATTAAAATTGAGAATAAACATATAATGAATGCAAATAATGGAAACAATTTGAAACTTATAAATTGACATAAATTTGCACTAGGGTGATGCGATGAACTAGTATGAAACTTGGGCTTCAAAAACTTGTTAACAAAGAAGTGATATAATTGGAATATGTTTTTGATTAAAAAAGCAAGGGAAAGGGCCTTGATCCCACATAGAAAAAAACATCAGATAACAGGCCTCATGGCCATCAGTTAAGAACCACCAAAATAGACACATCAAAACAAATAGACCGACCCAGAGAGCAAAACAACAGGCCACCCGACCACCCAACATAGCATCAAAAAGAAACCATTGAACCGTCCATAGGAAACAATAAGCTATAGTAAACTATACCGAACATGGGGGCAGGCCCTAAAACAAGGAAACAACATGCCCTAGCTAATTCTTAGGACTATTGATCAGGTCCCACTCCATCTTTAACTGGTCCAACTCATCGCTCCAGGTATCCTTTCCTTTTGTAGTATTATCTTTAGTTGGCATATCCATATCCTGGGAAGATTCCATTTTCCTCTGTCGCTTCCTAACCTTAGCCAATCCATTCATGTTAAAGTAAAATGGTGCTATGATAGTTCACAAGAGTGATTTCAAGAGGCATAATGCTATAAATGAGTGAGTCTAAGTGATAAGTGTTAAGTGACCTAGATTCTAGATGATCCTTCCTTATGAAATGATCTAAGGGGCGATTACTTTTTATAACCCAAGAATATAATTTAAAAGATGAATCTAATTGAATTATGATTGGGGAAAAATTGAGATTCTAAACATGTGAATCAAAATCAACCCAAAAATGAAACTTATTATTTAACTCGAATCATTTCTATATCCTCAAAATCAACCCAAAAATGAAACAAATAATTTAAAATTTATAAATTGTGTAGGTGGAAGTTAAGTTTTAGAACTAAAATTCAACTAAATTTTTGATAATTGAGAACATCAAATCAATCAAAATGATACAGTAAGATTGTATGCTTGAAACATGGTGATGCCACAGCTATTTCATCGTGCCCTTGTCCAGCTCAGCCATACGTGGCGTGTGGGTGATTTCCTTCTATTCATTCTTAGATACTACTGAATATCTCGAATCGCAATTATCTCCCATAAAACACATTACAATGAGCTTCACGGGCTTAAAAAATTACAAACGACGTTATGATTAATGCAACAAGACCTCTCCTGCATGAGTCATATATCTCTGCCATCAATTCTGCCACATGGCAATGGTGATCGTATTTGATTCAGTTAATCAAGTCGACAGTAATGATGACATCTTAATATATATTGTAATGGTTTCATCCCTGATTATAATATCAAAAACATCTTAATATATATTTTGAAAAAAGCACAGGAAGTGTCACATATTCATTGTATAGGTAGAATAAGCACTTAACAGATGCCTGCCTTCTCAGCAATTTCCTGAAGCTTGTGGGGCAAGCAACGCCAACTGGAAATGGATCACCCATTCTATTATATACTATGACAGCAACAATTTCTGTTGACGTCTTCCTCCGTGTAATGATAAGATAACCTTCTATATTCTCGTTCAAATAATGATGTTTTTCAACATCTTATTACTTAGTTTTATAAGCATCTAACGTACACATTACGTCTCACAGTTGTTCAGGGAATGATTTAAAACTGCTTATGTATCAGTTATGGTCTTGTTTCTTGCAATATTAAGGTTTACATTAAGTTTTTTTTAATGATTTGTTGTTTATTTTTATTATTAATAATTGATTACATTTGAGTAAGATTACAGTTTGAGAAGTTATATTTGAAAGGTTTTATAAAAGTCATATTATAAAACATTCTAAGAGGAACTCTCAATAATATAATTATTATTTGTATTTTTATAGCGTAAAATGTAAATGTTCTTGATTTTTTCAATATGATATTATAATCTGAAAAAAATTTGATGATGACCAATCATTTGTATTGATGAAGACCAATCATTTGTATTGATGAAAACCAATCATTTGTATTGATGATAAAGCAGCTGAGAGAATAGAAAAACCTGGATACTAGCGCAAAAAACCCTTTGAAAAACCTTTTGCCAATTGTTGGAGCACCCAGGCCTCCACTGCACACCAAATAACCTTCACGGCTAAGAGAAGTTACACCCACGAAACTATTTCATCAAGAAGAATTAAAAATGTATTGAGTTGCCCGATGAAAATACATAATGTACAAGTGCCTTAAAAAGGCATGAAATAATGAGTGACAGGTAAGAAATTTCCCAGCACTGGAAAAAACTACCAAACTACTCGTAAATGCATAATTAACCTAAGTAAACTTAAGAGAGAAGATATTCACGCTAACACCCCCCCTTGAGTGCAACTTAGGGAAACTAAAAATGCAAAATGAGATGCAATATGGGTCCCAACTACACAACCATGTTAGGTACCCATTTACAATGCAAACAAAAATCTCTCACAACTAGAAAAAAGGAGAAAAACCCTATGGGAAAGAAACCCCTCTCCAAAAGAGAGAAAAAATAGAAAAGAGAGAAAGAAGGAAGGAGAACTCATCAAGACCCCCCAAGGACAACTTCCTTCACTCCAAGCATCGATCGCAACAAAATATAGCGAGGAGATGCCAAAGGTTTAGTGAAGATGTTTGCATCCTGCTGCTTCGTAGGCAAATACTCCAAACTCATAACACCCTCTTGAATGAGCTACCGAATGAAGTGCATGCGGATCTCAATATGTTTCGTGCACTGATGCTCCACTGGGTTGTGAGAAATATGTATGGCACTCTGATTATCACACCAAAGAGTAGTGGGATGATTAGCAGGAAAGCCAAACTCAGCCATTAACTGTCGAAGCCACAAAACCTCCTGACTAGCCAAAACAGTGCCTCGGTACTCAGCCTCAGTCGATGATAATGCAATAGTAGTTTGCTTCTTGCAAGACCATGCAATCAGACCAGAACCAAGACAAAAGATAAAGCCAGAAGTGGACTTCCGATCATTAACATCACCAGCCCAATCTGAGTCAGTGAAGCCCACAACCTGAGTAGCACCTAATGTGTAATGAATGTCAAACTGTGTAGCTCCCTGAATCTACCGCAAGATGCATTTGGCTTCTTTCTAGTGACTTTCATGAGGATCTTGAGAGAAACAGGAGACAAGACCAACTACAAAAGAAATATCAGGACGACTGTGTGTCAAGTACAAAAGGTTGTGAAACAACTACCGATACAAGGTAGCATTCACCGACGAAGTACTACAACTGGAAGAAAACACATGACTGAAAAGGAGTGGGGGATGGCTTGCAATTAGCCATTCAAAATTTGTGAAGCAGATCAAGAGCATAATTCTGTTGGAAAATAGAAATACCTGCAAAATATTGATGAATCTTAAGACCAAGGAAGAAATGCAAAAGACCAAGGTTTGTCATATCAAACTGCTCTGTCAAATCTCTCTGAGTATCCTAAATCATGGAATGAGAACTCCCAGTGAGAACCAAGTCATCCACATAGAGAACAAGAATGATAAGATCCCCCCCATGCCTTTGAATGTAAACTGTGGGGTGAAAGTGACATCTAGTGAATCCAGAAGCAAGCAAAAAACTGTCCATCTTCTCATACCAAGCCTAAGGGGCTTTTTTGAGACCATACAATGAACATCAAAGCCTGCAAACAATTGAAGGGTCTTGTACAAAACCTGGTGGCTGCTCCATATAGATCTCCTCATGAAGATCACCATGTAGGAAGGCACTCTTTACATCCATCTGATACACTGACCAACCCTGAGATGCAACAATAGAAAGTACAAGGCGAATGGAATCCATCTTGGAAATAGGAGCAAAGGTCTTTGAATAGTAAATGCCTTCAACCTGAGAAAACCCCTTTTCCACAAGATGAGCCTTGTACTTGTCAATAGAACCATCAGCTACAAACTTGGTATGATACACCCACTTGCACCAAACCAACTTTCTTCCCTTAGGAAGAGGAACAAGATCCCAAGTGTGATTCTTCATCAAAGAAGAATACTCCTTAGCCATAGCACTGTCCCACTCTGGAACACCTGAAGCATCTAAATTTTTTTGAGGATCAATAGTAATTGCATGACTCAAAAGACTGATACCTGAAGTCTAAGAATGAGTGCAACGAGAAGTGGTGGGATCACCTACATGTGAACCAACCTCCTTAAGAATAGTACGAGCCCAAAGAGGCTGTGTGGGTGTAGGCTCAAGAGAAGATGGAGTTATGTCAACAACAAGATCAATACCATCATCATTAGGTCGATCAGCAACATCATCATCATCATCAACAGTAAACAAAACATCCTCTGAAGAAGAACTAGGAAGAAGAGAGGTAGATTCCTATGATGGAGAATGCTTCGAAATGAAAGACTCATCAAAATGAACATCATGATGAAAATGCACCTCTTTAGTGATGGGATCAAAAAACCCATATCCTTTCACATCCTCATAGTAGACAACGAAGATGAACCACTGAATCTTCTTCTTCATTACTTTATGCCTCCCTATTGGAATGAATGTCCATGCATCACTTTCAAATACTCTGAAGTAGGAGACCTTAGGCTTGACATGAGACCAAGCCTCCTTGGGAGTCATATTTCACACTGCCTTGTGAGGCATACGGTTTTGAATGTAGTTGGCACAATTGACAACCTGTTCCCAAAATGCTGGAGCCATGGACCTAGACTAGATCATGCAATTGGCCATCTCCCGTAATGTTCTGTTCTTCCGCTCAGCCACACCATTATGTTACAGAGTGTATGCCACTATGTGCTGATGAAGAATACCTCGAGCACTGCAGAAATCCTAAAATTCCTTGTTGACATACTCCCTCCCATTATCTCTGCAAATCTTCTGAAGGGAATGCCCAGACTACTTCTCCACAAATGCAAGGAATTTCATGAAGAAGCAAAGAACCTCATCCTTGTACTTCAAAAATTACACCCAAGTATGGCGAGAAAAGTCATCAATGAAGGTGAGTACATACTTGGCCCCCGAAAATGGAGTCGGAAATGACATGAGATCACTATGCACCAACTCAAGGGGTGTCGAAGCATGTGTAGCCATACCTTTTGGAAATGTATCTCGATGATTTTTCCCAAGTACACAACCTGGAAAAACCCCATAAGAACAAGAGATCTGAGGTAGGCCAATCACCAAATTCTGTGTGCTTATCTGTTGGAGATATCTATAATTCAGGTGCCCAAACCATTCATGCCATAGCTTGCTCACATAATCTACATGAGCAATAAAGGATGATCCTGATGAAGGCTTAAATCCATCAAACTTATACAAGTGGGCTCCATTATCAACTACTCCAGTAGGGTATGTGCAGGATCATCATGGAAAAAACAGGCCCTTAAGTGGCAAAATATTCAGAAAAATCAGAGTTAGGAAACTTGACGTAAAAATTTGAATAAGCTACCTATATTATTTCAAAAATATGTAACAATAGAATTTGTAGCAAATTGAATGTAGTTTCTAAACTACTAGGTTTATTCTTCTTTTTTTAAAATCTATTTGGTGAAAATTTGAAATTTCAATGTAGTAGTACTTAAATTTTAAGGAAAAAATAAGAAGTAGGTGTCTGTCTAACCACCCTAACCACAATAAAAGGATAATGTTTTTTTTATAAGATTTTAGATATAAGTAGAGGACTCATGTCCTGATGTGATACATATTCTTTTGTAATTTTTTTCTAAGTAAATAATTAATTATGAATTTTTATTGCAACTTTTTAAAAATATAAAACTTGTATGTCCGACCACCTTAACTTGGTAAAAAATTCATGAAATTCAATTCTTTTTTTTAATCTTATAGTATGCGAAGCATAGAATGTGACACATGTTTTGGATTAAAAAAATGTGATACCGTTTGAAAGATATAGATGTTTTTCAATCAGCCTATCAATCAGGACTTTAGTTGTAATTCAAATAGAAAATGAATAATAATTAGTTATTATTTATTCAAAGTAAAGCATAATTTATATTGTTGGAAAGCTGAGAATCTCCTTTAAAAAGCCTTTTCATTTCATCAATTTTGGGTAAAAAAAAGTTGTCAGCCACATACCCTACAAATACCCATCATATTGCCACTTTTTGGCCCATCATGATCCTGCACATACCCAGTAGCAACAACCCTCTCAGGATTCTCCAACTCTCGAATAGTCACATCACTGGGAGAGAACTCAACAAGCCTTCCATCACCATGCTGAAAAATATGATAAACGGAGAGCAGATCTTGTGAAATATCAGAAACAAGAAGAACATCATCAATGCAACCATCTTGCATCTGAAATGAGCCTGTCCCTAAAACAAGAATCTGAGAATCTAGTCTCCAATTGCAATGTGAGTAGTATGACTATTGGAGAGAGAATCAAGAAGATCCACATCACGAGTCATGTGATGTGAGGCACTAGAATCAAGAATCCAACTGTCATGGGTAGAGGACAAACCTTTTGCTGAAAGGGCTTGGCCTTTTCCCAAGGAAGAATACTTCAGCATGGAAATGTTGTGCTTCTTCATAGCTTCCTCTAATGTTGCAAGCCTCGCAAAACAATGTGCATCATTATGTCCTGACTTTCCACAAAAAGAACAATCTTCCTTCTTCTTCTTGGACTGGGAAGAGGATTCTCCTGAGTTAGAATAAGGAGGAGGTGCAATCTTTTGATCATTCTTCTCCTTACGCTTGAAGGGATTCTCACCACCTTGAGGAGAATCTGTCTATGTCTTCTTCTTCTTATTCTTACCCTTTCCCTTGGAAGATTGATCCATCAAGGCATGACTCTTACGAAGAGCATCCATCTGGATCAACTTGGTTTCTCCCTAGCCAATCGGTCACAAAACACCTCAAAGGAAGGCATCTTATGGTCATCTCCCATGGCATCCATAGTAGAATAGAAGGTAGAGGAAAACACTTGAAAATGACCTCTCAGTTTTGACAAGATCAAGAAAATGCACTCATCATCACTTTTGGCATGACCACACCCTTTCAGTTGTGACAAGATCAATTTGAATTGTGCAAGGTAATCCTAAATAGTGGGAAAGGCATATGGAGAAAGAGAGGTGAGATCGGCTTCAAGTTGCAAGATTTTGAACTAGTTTACTTTCCCATACAACTCAACAAGCTTATCCCATATTTCTAGGTGTCTTACATTTGGCAATGTGAAACAACAGATTATCAGACACATGGAGACCTATGAGCCCTCTAGCCTCATCCATTTTGTTATGATGGACAAACTTCTCAAAGTCCTTAGTGAACTCGGGTTGTTCAACATCCAACATTTTCCAAAGCCCCTGAGATTGCAACAATTGTGAAATTTTGAGTTTCCATGTGTGGTAGTTGTGTGGGATAAGTGGTTCTATTTTTGGTTCTGAAATGGTGGGAAAATGAACACAAAAAAGGAGCAATATACTACTTATACCCCCCCCCAAATAAATAGAACCAACTATTTGCAATTCCCCAACACTAATCTTTTCCAAAAAAAAGACAATTTTGAGCAAGAAACTAACAAGGAATTTAGGAAAAATTGGAAACTTTGAGGCAAAATAAATGGGAACCTCTTTCACACAAGAAGATCACCACAAGCCACCTCTACAAGCAACCGCCAACTTTGATCCAGCAAGCCAAATCCTCTCCTATGCACAAGCCTTAACTCAAACAACGGTAGGATGCCAAAATATAAAAACACTGAATTTCACCACTTTCCACCAATGTGGGACTAAAATCCCAAGTAAAAAGGTGAAGTTTTTTCACTCCCAACAAAGAAATGGAGAAAAACATGGAAACCCTATGCTAGGTTTTTGAACAAAGAAAACTTTTAACATCAAATCTGGCTTTCCAATCAGAAAAAAAAGACGTGCCTCCTTCAAAGCCAAAAATCATTCTCAAGAGAAACGTGACTGCCAACGCCTTCTCCAGTCTGAAAATTTGTAGCCATTTCACTGCAAAGAGAAAGTGGCTCTCAAAAAAACTTGATGAAAACTCTCAAAAGAAAGGGGTGGCAAGATGGAAAAGCTTTGATACCATGTTGGAGCACCGAGGCCTCCACTGCACACCAAATAGCCTTCACGGCTGAGAGAAGTTACACCCATGAAACTATTTCATCAAGAAGAATTAAAAATGTACGGAGTTTCCCAATGAAAACACATAATGTACAAATTCCTTAAAAAGGCATGAAATAATGAGTGACAAGTAAGAAACTTCCCAGCACGGGAAAAAACTACCAAGCTACCCATAAATGCATAATTAACCTAAGTAAACTTAAGAGAAAAAATATTCATGCTAACACCAATCCTTCTCACAACAAAGGCATTCATGTTAAGAAAACAAAGCAGAAATAGAGTAATAAAAGCTACAACAAACACAAAATTGTACAGAGAGCATGAATTACATGGTTCACCATGATTGGCTACATACATAGGGAAAACAAGTATTTATTCTCTTTTGATGGTTGCAACAATACATGTTTTTATATATTCTTCAAATGTTAGATTCCTTAAGATTATATATTTCATTGGTGAGAAATGAAGAGACAAAAGAACATGGGAATGTGAAGAGTTGTGAGAAACTTAAAAGATTGTGTCGGTTGGACTTCACAACTGAACAATCTCCCACTTGAAGTCCAACCTATGCTGCAAAAATCTAAACTCGAAGATGTCACCCACTTTTTCTCGGCTTAATGTCACTTATTTATCAAACCAAGACAAACTTTGAAAAACTCAAACTTCTCTTTTGCAACAGCCTTCGTCAATGCATTTGTGGTATTAAGACTAGTATGAACCTTCTCCAATTTTAGCTTATCTTCTTCAAGGACACTTCTAATAAAATTATATTGAATCTCTATGTGCTTTGTTCATGAATAAAAGGTTATATTTTTTTCCAAATGAATTACACTATGTAATCACTAAATAGAATGAAAACTTGTTGTTTACAACCCAATTCACCCAATAAAATTTTCCAACCATAGCGTTTCCTTAGCTCCTTTGGTGAGTGCAATGTATTCCACTTTAGTAGTAGAGAGTGCTATCAATTTTGCAATCTAAAAACCCAATTGATTCTTTCCTCTAAAAATGTGAAAACATAATTAGTGGTAGATCACCTTTTTTCCAAATCACTAGCCATATCAGAATCAATAAAACCTTATAGTTGTGCCTCTTTTCCTCTAATATAAAAATTTGATGTGAAGTTCCCTTCAAATATCTCAAGATCCGCTTTACTACTTGCCAATGAGTTTTACAAGGATTAATCATATACCTTCTTACCACTCCCACTACATGAGCAATGTTAGGTCTTGTGCAGACCATCACATACATAAAGCTCCCAACAACAAAGGAGTAAGACACTCTTTCCATGAAATATTTTTCTTCTTATGCCTTACCTGACACATCTCAACAGATAGTTTGAAATAATCAGCTAGAGGTGTGCTAACTTCCTTCGCATTCTTCATGCCAAACCTATCCAAAACCTTTTCAATATACTTTTCTTGTGACAATTTGAATTCTCTTTTATGCCTATCTCCATGATAGTCATTTCAAGGATTTTCTTGGCAGCCCCTAAATATTTCATTGAAAATTTGTTAGCCAATTATTATTTCAGCTTAGTAACAACAACCATACTAGTTCCTATCACTAGCATATCATCAACATAAAGTAACAATAGCACAAATTCACCATTTTATAAAATATTATAATACACATAAGGATCATTTTCACATCTAATAAAATTTGATCATCCATAAAAGAATCAAATTTTAAATATTATTGTTTAGGAGCTTGTTTCAAACCATACAAACATCAATTTAATCTGCAAACAAAATCCTCTTTACCTTCTTTTTCAAATCCTTCAGATCGCTTCATGTACAACTCTTCTTCCAAATTACCATGTAGAAAGTGTGTCTTGAAATCAAGCAAGTCTCTAATTCAAGATCACACACAACTATCAATCCCAACATTGCTCTAATAGTAGTCATTTTCACTACTAGTGAAAATATTTTAGTAAAATGAAAGCCCTTTTGTTGATCATAACCTTTGACCACCAATCTGGCCCTGTATCTTTTATGTCCACTTTCTTCCTCCTTCAACCTATATACCCATCTATTTTTAAATCTCTCCTATTAGGTGGAAGAGGCACTAAATCCCATGTGTGATTTACCACCAAAGATCCAATCTCATCTCTCATAGCCTTCATCCATTGTTTATTATCTTTATCTTCACACACTTCTTCAAATGTAGTAGATTCAACTTCATTGGAAAACAAAAAAAAATTAATGAAATTATTATCTTTTTTTTAGGCTTAGTCTCCCTAGTGGACCTGTAAACTTGAGGGATCAATTCCTCATGAGCACATATGGGATGATCTTGATCTTCATTATCATGGAAATTTGGGAGTTTAATGTGTAGTTGAACTTGTGGTTGATTTACAATCTCCTTTTATTTAAAAAATCACCCCCACTTGTGATATCTTCTAATGGAACATATTTTTTTTGTAGGCATCCCTTGCACTGGGAAACTTGGCATCAAATTTTCATCAAAAATTACATCTCTGCTATGAGTGACTATTTTGAAATGAAATCCCATAGCTTGTAGCCATATTTCTCATTTTTGTATCTAACAAAGATACATCTCCTTGATTTGACATCAAACTTTATTCTTTTTTCATGTGGAATGTGAATGAAGGCTTCACACTCGAACACCCACAAATGATTATATGAAATTATCCTTCCCAACCACTTCTTTGGAATTTCAAAATCCAACCAAGAGGATGGACCTCGATTAATCAAATAGACAACTATATTAACAACCTCTACCCAAATTTTTTTTCCCAAACTAGTGTTGAAGAGCATGTTGCAAGTCCTCTCCAAAATTGTTCTATTCAACCTCTTTGCTGCATCATTTTCTTGAGGGTTGAAAGGAATAATTTTGATCTTTTGAATACCATTATCTACACAAAAATGCTCAAATTATATGGAAGAAAACTCACCACCATTATCAATTTTTAAGCACTTAATTTTGTTGTTGATCTAATTTTCTACAAGTGCTTTAAAATTTTTGAACATACTAAACACTTCAAATTTCATTTTTAGCATGTAAGGCCAAACCTTCCTAATGCAATCCTCTAAAAAAGTAACAATCAAATTAGACCCATCAATTGATGTTACCTCAGTGGGGCCAAAGATGTCTGAGTGCTCTAACTCCAACAATCGTGTCTTCTTGTTATGTTCCTTGGTAAAGAAGTTAATCTCTTTTGTTTTTTTGTAGATAGAATCCTCACACTACTCTAAATCAACTAATTTTAAATCTAGAATTTGATTCGTTTTGTATAAAATCTCAAGGCCCTTTTTTTCTCATATGATCGAGTCTCTTGTGTTAAAGCTTTTTGTTGTTGTCTGCAACTACCATCGCATATCCCACTTCAACATGACTCTCTATCACATACAAAATGCCTCATTTGCTACCTCTAGTAGTCACCAAGGCTCCTTTTGTCACCTTCTACATGCTTGACTCAAAAGTGACGCCACAACCTTAAGCATCTAGTTGTCTAATATGTTATTTTTATTACATATAAAATTTGGATATTTTCAATAGACTTTTGTTGGATGATATTTTGGCAATCATGCATTTTCATGTGATTTTCTAGTTCTAATATAACAGTTGGTTCAATTAAAAAAATATGGCATGGTTGAAATCATTTTTGGGATATGCATGTATAGGTGGCATTTTATAAGTGTTTTATTATTTAGCTTATTATGGTAGTATTAAGGTGATTTTTTTTTTAAATTAAGAATTGTGGCCCTGCACCCAAACCATATGTGGAATTGATTTTTCTCTATTTTAGTCATTTAAATTTAATATTTTTGAATCTTAAAAGACTAAAATAAACTAGAAAAAGTAATTATTATAAAGTAGATATTATTTTCTATTTTGGTTGTGGTTAGTTACAATTAATTTCTATTTCAAAAAATATTATTTCTAGAGAAATTCTTATATAGAAACATAGAAAATATAGGTGAATACTTTGTAAACTTGGTTAACAAAAAAATCACATTGTAGACTCTATGCATTACAAATTTTATATATTTACCTAGTTAATATGATCTTAGTATGATATGTCTCTTGATGATTGAGTATTATTTTTAATTTTTTAAACATATCTATTTTTAAATTGATCATTTTGAATATCTAAATGATATTTTAAATTTAATAATTTCAATGGTTATAGATATTCTTTCATATCTTGGGCTTATTTGAAATTGTACTTATCAACTACTACTATATAATTCATGCAAAAATATTCAACAATTTGTTAGAGGGTTATTGTTGGAGATATGTGCCTCAGGCTTGCTAACTTGAACCTCCTGTAAGAGTAAATCGGTGAGACACCTAAGATATCCTACCGATGAGTTGTTTAGTCCTGAAGGCTTGAAGCGTTCAGATCGGTGTGACATGTGATCGGTCTTGCCGAAGAGAACTATCGGCGTGAGTTCTCTATTTCATATCAACAATGTTAGTCTGGCCGATAGGTCTAATCGGTGTATGTCTTACCGATGAACAAATGGTCGGTGATCCGGGGGATATTTTCACTAAAAATTGAAGTGTCTCCAATACTCTAGATTTTAGCACCATTGGAAATATTTGGATGACCTGATTCCAACGCAACTTGAACGGAGCAAAAAGGAGTCTATTTGCACAAGTTATGGCTAGTCAAACCTTGGGTCAAACTGCCATCAAGGGTCATCCAGAAAGCGAAAAAAATGATCATCTCAGAAATCAATGAAAGTGGTGTCAAATCCAAGGGCTCATCAACACGATTATGATAATGCTTGTTTCATCGAAATCTGACATCGTATGCTTGAGATATTGGCAGTCAAAGTTTAGTTGACTTGAGGGTACGACTAATGATGTCAGCAGGTTGATGTGTTAGTCTGTACCGTATGGATGATGAATGGATGAATTATGGCATGACACATGGCAGCTGATTCATCTTGTATGGACTAATCATAGTGTGACATGTGGCCTCCTCTTCCAGCGCTGGCAATAAGTTGGGTTGTTTCGATAAAAGAGGTTAAGGGGATTCGATCCCCTAACCTCCTAACTACAAACCCACGCCTCCTAACTACAAACCCATGCCTCCAAACTGCAAACCCACGCCTCCACCATTCGGCCACAAGTTTTCCTCATTTCTATAATTGGCGATGGTTTGTTTTGTTGCGAAACAGCTGAAAATTGGCTATTAAAAGCTAGTGGCTAGGGTTGAACCCCCGACCGCCGGCTTACGAAAATCGTATGCAACCAACATGCCATTGTATGTATTCGATATCATAATGGTAGTGGTTATTTTTATTGATTAGTTAGGCCCGATGCCTAACTAAATAACCATAAAAGGTTATATTTAAGTTTTAATTAAAACAAAACAAACAAACCTCCTAAACAATGATAGCTCGAGAAAGGCTTAAAACAAAATTTTATTAACTTTGAAGGGTTAGAATAATTTTGTTACAGATTATGGGTGATATATCATAGATTTTTATTTTAAAAGGGGATTTCTATGTAAAAATGGAGAGATAAGGTGGATTTTGTAAATCATTTGGTTAAAGGCCAATTTGGGTGAATTTATGATATAAAAAGGGGGGAGGTATGCTCTTAGGAGCTATTAAGATTTTTCAAGTCTAGGTGATGAAGTAGTGAATTAGAGAAACAGGGAGATTTTCTAAGGAGATTATTTTGAGCCATTTTGTACGTCAGAGTATTGTCATGCTATTGAAGTGCTCTTGGTGCATTTGTAACTAATTTTTGGAGATTAATCAGATCATTCTCACTCTATTGGAGTGGACCCAGAGACGTAGTCACGTTTGTGGCAAACTTCGTTATCAATTGTGTTTGATCTCTTCTTTATTTTTCTCTCTTTCTTTCAGTTCATCGTCTTGGTTATCATTTTATTATGCTAAGTTGATTAAGAATTTGAATGATATTCAATTTGTTCATTTAAGCATTCTGCAATCAATTAGTCTAGATCCTAATCAAATCAGTCAGGCTGACACAATCCTTTAGAATGCATCTTACTGATAGTAGATCTCTGGCCGATGTGATTTGTTTGGTGTGAGTCTAGCCAATGGGTGTGTTCGATGTGACTCTTGTCGATGAAAGGGTCCGAACTGCAGTGAGTTGAATTTCATCGGGGTGACTTTTGATCTCGGTGGGACTTTGGTCGATAATGGTTCTCTTGCTGAAGGAGTTGCTCCTGATGCATATTGTTGTGTCTCCTGCCGATGGATTTTCTAGTCGTGAATGTCAGTATGACTCTGGCCAATGGTATTTGGTCAGAGTGACATCAAGGCTCTATAAGAGTCTTAGTGACAGAGCATGTCTTGCCGATGAGGTGTTGGTCATCGGTGTGACTTGGGACTTCGATGAAATATTCTCTGATGCTTGTTCTCTTGCGGATGGTCTATTCCAGTTGGTCATCGGTGTGACTTGGGAATTTGGTGAAACCTTCTCTGATGCTTGTTCTCTTGTCGATGGTCTATTCCAGTTGGTTGTCGGTGTGACTTGGGACTTCGGCGAAACCTTCTCCGATGCTTGTTCTCTTGTTGATGGTATGTTCTAGTTGGTAATCGGTGTGACTTGGGACTTCGGTGAAACCTTCTCTAATGCTTGTTCTCTTGCGGATAAGGTTATTCCAGTAATAGTTGGTGTTCCTATTGATTTCTGTGATGAGTATGGCCGATGGTCTATATTGGGGTGACTCAGGCCGACAAGATGGTTCGAGAGGTGGATGAACTTAATGACATCAGTGCGTTCAATGTGACATTATGAACTCCTATTGATCGACGTTGTCTTGCCGATAGGCCTGATCGAGATGTCAGGATGATAGACATCGGGGAGATTTTGGAGATCGGCATGTCTGTGACCGATAGAGAAAGTCAAGCCGATGGAAGTGAAGATGGACTTGGTTGAACAAACGATGACTTTGTTGGCCGACCGATGTGTCGATTGTTCGTCGGAGGAACATGATGATTTGGAGGAGACTATTCGTTGTCCAAGATAGGTTGATGGTTGATCTAACTGTAGAAGATGAACTGTACAGTTTTGAGTTGGGATAAAATTGTTTTTACAAGAACGTTAGTCGGTTGGTTGGGGGCGGGTGCATGAAGTTGGGTACCAATTTTCTGGCCACTTATGATTTTTTTTAAAAACGCGCTCGCGTTATAACGTGCATGCATTTTTTCACATTAAAAACAAAGAAAAAAGTGAAATTATTTTCCTTGGAATACCAACCCAAAGGCTTGGAGGGCATTCCCAACAAGGCTAGAGACGTGTTTTTGCAAATTCTACAATTTTTCACATAACCGGGTCCGTGCTTACCATCAAGATTGCATCTAGTTCAATATTGACAAAATCGAAAACATGGGTAATGTTAGGTTCTCTCTTAGCTATCCAACGGTGTAATTTTTTTCACTTTTCGACAATGTTAAGCCTTTCATCCATAATTTCTTTTGTTTGTATGTCTATTTTTTTTGCCAAAAAGCAGTGTTTAGTGTTTTTTTTGTTATAAATTAACCGTTCATCAAAATTTCAACAAAATTACATTTTGTGAAACTAGACTCCATTCTACAATTTTTTAATAAAAATTTAAAACAATCTATTACTTTCAAAAATTTGTAGGGGAGCACGGCCAAAATTCCATTTTTTATGAAGTGCCCACTTAGAAAATTAGTAAAAAATCAAATATTCATTAAAAAATTATCAAAAAATTGTACATCAACTAGATGTTGCTAGCTAACTTCTGACTATAGCGATTTTTAAAATACTACAAAAAAATTCACTGTGCTCAGGTTGTACAAGAGTTGCTATGCTATGTTTTTCTGACAAAAACAACACCATTTTCTATACATCCCTCTTTTGAACCCCTTAATCTCAACCATTTTCAAAATAAATTAGTAGTTTAGAAAGTAGACTTGGAGCACTTCGATCCTTGTTTTTGTTCCATCTCAAAATTTTGAGTGTAACTATCCTCAATTTCATGTCCAAGGTCAGCATTTCCTGATTTCAGAAAAAAATGGCCACTTAAGCCCCCTTTTTGGGAACCGTCTTGGTGCACTTACCCTTGGAGAATGAGAATATTGTTCTGAAGGAGGAGAAAACACTCTCTCTCTGTGATTCGATTGTGAAACCTCTCTCTCTATGTGAATCTGCACAATATACTGTGTGAGAGTATTGTAACAGTGCGAAGGTTGTAATGGATTGAGAGGTTGATCAGAGAAATGTAAATAAAAAAAGGAGAGGGAATTAGAACAGGGTTGTTACCAGTTTGTCTTTAGAATGGAACAAGATGTAATCTCTATGAAAATTCCATGAGCCTGAGATTGTATTGTAACTTTGTTTGTTGTTGAATA